>SJYV01043499.1:126510-156011 GCA_006410875.1 Neotragus pygmaeus | reverse complement strand
TGGATCACACTGTTCTGTCATTCCCTCTGGGCACTGAGGGTTATCAGAATATAAGAAGTAGGCTTCACCCTCCTGACGAAACAGAAGGAGCCGCTGAGGAAGCAGACAGGCAGAGTGAGGGTTTTGTGGGTGTTTGTGCAGGGTTCCCGGTTCATCAAAGCTGTCTGTTGGGAATATGACCATACATGCTTCCCTGGTGGCTCAGAAGGTAAAGAATCAGCCTGCAATGCGGGAGACCTGGGTTTGATCCCTGGATCAGGAAGATCCTCTGGAGAAGGGAAAGGCAACCCACTCCAGTATTCTTGCCTGCTTCTGTAATGCATTCTATAATGCTTTTAAATACATTTGCAGAGTTTATGTATCAAAATAGCATACATACTATATTAGGGTTCTGCAGAGAAACAAAACTAAGGGATGTGCGTGTGCATATGTTTATGTACACGAGAGTCTCTGTAATTGTGTGAGCCAACTATATACATATAATTGCATAATGTGTATGCGTGCTTACTTGCTTAGTCACGGGCTGCATGCCNGTAAAGCGTCTGCCTGCAATGCAGGAGACCTGGGTTCGATCCCTGGGTTGGGAAGATCCCCTGGAGAAGGGAATAGCAACCCACTCCAGGATTCTTGCCTGGAGAATCCCATAGATGGAGGAGCCTGGTGGGCTACAGTCCCTGGGGTCACAAAGAGTCGGACGTGACTTCACTTTCTTTACCACTGAATCATATTTCAATTTTTAAAAAATCAAAAGCAAAATGGGATTAAACTGTAATTAGGTGGGTTCATTGAATTTTTTCTTTTTTTTAAGAATCTTAGAAAAAGTTTTAACTCTGGAAGGAGGTATTCATGTACCCTCTTTTCAACTGGAGAAATGAGAGCACACAGAGACTATGTGAGTCAGAAAGTCAGGGAGTTTGGAAACCAGAGTATGACTGTGTAAGACACACACACACCTACCGTGTCTCAGGACCCCGTCTCCAGGGCAGGCCCCATCTGTATATTACTGATCAGTTCAATCCTCACATAACACATGACGCCAACCCTGCTTCCCCCTCGTTGTTGAAGATGAGTGGATTCCAAAAAGTCTCTGCAGGAGACAAAGCTGGGATTCAAACCTGGGTCAACAGGGAGCATCTATCCATCATCTCCTTCTTGTCTGCTACCGTTCAGTTGCTAAGTCAAGTCCGACTCTTTGAGACCCCATGGACTGCAGCACACCAGGCTTCCCTGTCTTTCACCATCTCCTGGAGCTTGCTCAAGCTCATGTCCATTGAGTCGGTGATGCTACCCAATCATCTCATCATCTGCCACCCCCTACTCCTCCTCCCTTCAATCTTTCCCAGTATCAGGGTCTTTTCCAATGAGTTGGTTCTTCATATCATCTTCTTATGCTACAGTTATTTCCTTTTCTTTTCAAGGAAATGAAAACCTTGGAATGTGTTTTGAGGAACAAATATTGTGAGTTGACAGGACTGAAATGTTGGATTTGTTTGACCAGTTGGCAAAAGGCTCAATGAAGTTAAAAATCAAATCTTTTTAGCACTATGCAATCTTTTTTTTTTTTTAAGGCAAGTTTTAACTGGTTGTGATAGTGATGTCAATACAGCCTGGAACACACAGAAGAGTTCATGTAGAATTTATCCTCAGCACCATCTGGAAGACCTCAGTGAGATTTATATCAGAGTTATAAAAAAGAGAAGGAACATCATGGATCTTTGCCAAATTCAGAAAGATGAGCCGTGGCTCATATTTTCTCCCCCACCCGGTGTCTTTCTCTGAGTAGGACACACTCTTCATTCTGAAAGGACCTTCACATAGCTGGAAAATGCTGCTGGGCAAAGACTTCCTGTCTGTTAGCAAGGATGCTTTCTAAGAAACCAAGAGGACTTCTCAAGCCCACAGTTGCCCCCAGAGACAGAGCCAGCAGTGGGCAGCTTTCCTGATTCCAAAAGCACCTGACTTATTAGAGAACTTGTGGATTTTATAAAAGGGGTAATGGATCTGCTCATTTATGTTTTGCTCAGTGACTTCTAATCAGGGAACAGCCAAAAAATTTAGAATTATTCTCCCACCCTGGAGGCAGCCCTGGAGACCGCATGTAAGATGTGTAAACCTGATGGACACTCTGCCACCAGAAGTGGACAGATGTGAGAACTGCTTTTCTCTCTTAATTATGTATCAGTAGTAGCAATAAAGTGAAAAATGATGACAGTGATGATGTATGAGCCAGGGAAACAAGAACTTCTCTAGCTATTTGAGAGACGGGGGAAGTGATGTGGAAGATGGTTTGTTGGGTGTTAACAATGTTTGTAAGAGAAGGGGGTGCAGAGAATGTGGGTGCCCTGCACAGACTCTACCTGCTCCCCACTGAGCACTTTGTGCCCAGTAGAGAAGCAACTTCCAACCATGAGACAAAGAAAACGTCTCCCACTACCATGCTCCTGTGGACTCTGGATCCCGCCATCTCTGGGCTTCCCTGGCCACGACTAGTCCCTGTCCGCAGGGGACAGCAGGCAGGAAGCTCCCTTCTCCTCTTCCTGCTTCCGAGCTCCCACTGGGGCCTCCTTTGGGCAAATGCTAAAAAATAGCGAAATGGTAAGAACCAGATGAGGGGACTTGCCGACCCGCACCCAGCAGTGGCGACAGAGCCCCAGGAGCAGGCGTGGGGCCAAGGCTCAACCGGATGAGCTGGCATCTGTTAGGCGCTCGCTCTGGGCCAGCCCCCACGGTGAGAGCAGCCGGGCTCCTTTCCTGCATCCTCACAGCAGCCCTGTGAGCTGGGTGTTTCTAGGGCCTCCATCCCAACGACAAGGAAGCTGGGCCACAAACAGACCGACCCGCAGCCAGTGAGCAAAGCCACCAGCTCATCCCCACACGAGGCAGAAGCACATCACCATCACGGCACCTCCGTGCTGGTTCCGTGCTTTCCAATAAAACCTAACTATCCACATGGCAGCAGATCTTGGTCTCTGATAGTGTTCTCCAACAAAAGGAACTGAGTCTTGAGAGTGACGGCTGGTTGTTGGGTTAGGGTGAGGTGAGCTGGAGAATCAGAAAGTAAGGAAGAGCTGAAAAATGCTGGGGGAGAGGGTCAAAGGGAAAGAGCTGGAGCAACCCAAATAACAAGATGAACAGAGTATCTGACTGGAGCCTCAGGTGTGTCCTAAGCACTCACAGATCCATCCTGATGAAAACAAGTGACTGACCAATCAGAGGAGCAGGGAGGACAGAGGCTTTGGAGCAAATTCCCAGGTAAGTTATGCAGGGGCTCTCTCCTCAGGGATCTGGAGACTGACTTCCTCATCACCCACGCGGGCAACACATGACTTCCTTTCAAAGAACACAACGTGGAAATAAGGAAGAATCAAGGTGGCTTTACAGCCGGAAACCTGACAGACACCAGAGCCAGGGGACTAACGCCAGCGCCAACAGGGACTTCATGTTGGGAATGTCACCTTGGTGTGAGGTGAGAACAGGGCATCTGACCTCTATCTCATCATAAGGGAAACAGCAAGTGGATCCCAAAAGAGGCCATTCCACAGACCCTCTGGCTTCTCCCTTTCAAAGCCATCAAGGTCATCGAACACGAGGAAACCTGAGAACCTGTGTCAGCCCAGAGGAGTCTGAGCAGCTGTGATGACTGAATGTCCTGTGGGGTTTCCTGGAAGGGACCCTGGGACAGAAGGGAAGTTTTCAGGTAACAACTGTGAAACTCTAAATGAAGTATAAAGAAAGTGAAGGCGTTAGTCACTCAGCCGTGTCTGACTCTGTGTGACCCCATGTACTGTAGCCCATCAGGCTCCTCTGTCCATGGGATTCTCCAGGCAAGAATACTGCAGTGGGTAGCTGTTTCCTCCTCCAGGGGATCTTCCTGACCCAGGGATCAAACCCGGGTCTCCTGCAATGCAGGTGAATTCTTTTGCCATCTGAGTCCGTAACTGTTTCCTTTTCATTTTTTTACTTTTATGATAACAAATAATCTCTTTGACTGGTCTTCCTTCCGCTTTGAATTGATAGGCTTTTCAGTATACCGTGGTCATAAATGACCCCTCCCCACCCCTACCTTCTTTCTGAGCTGATGGTGCAGTTACTTGAGGCACGCTGGGTGAATTATTCATCATCACAGAACCACTGAGATATAGAGCTCAGGTGGATGCCCTGGATGTGAGAGGCTTATCGGGGGTGAGTTCTCAGCCAAGTGAGTGCCTTCTCCTGCAGTTCCCCTAACACCGGGCCCTTTGCCCACCCTGGAGTTGGATGTCATTACCCTACCCAGCGTGAGTGCTAATCCTTAACATTAAATAAGATGAACTTACTGTTTCTGACCATTAGCTTCATCATATCCCCTCAAATAAGAAGAGACTAAAGTTCCCAAAATGCCCCAAAGTTACTCTCCAAAGACCAGGTAGCCAATGACTTATCCCAGATCAATCACCATTGAAGGTCGCCTGTCCGGTTCGGCAATATTTGCTCAGTAACTAATAAAGATCAGCCCACAGTTATTTATATTGGGTTATCATCTCTCTAGGGTGAAGCTTAATCCATTTTGCAATGTTTTTCCCAACAAGACAACATGAGTTTCTCCGTCTGAAAATGAATTAAGTGCACGGTTTCTAAATATGGGATCTGACATTGTTCTTGTTACAGAAAGCAATTTATTCCCCAAAAGGCTTACACTTCAAAGGTTATATAAAAAGGTTCAAATATCAATGCTATCCATTTTTCAATTACTGGGCTTCCTAACACCACTAGCTTTCGGACAGATAAGCAGTGGTATCAGTTTTCTTATTCAACGTCTTATAGGTTTCCAATTCCACAGCACAGAGAAAGCAAATTTATTGTAATACATTTACCTGCCCTGGAAACAGAACTATCCAGCCTGTTTCCTCCAAGTCTGTGGAAGGTATCAAATAGCATCTTAAAGGGATATTTATGAAGCGCTGGATACTAATGATTGCAATTGTAGATATAGCTTCAAGTGTCTACCTATAAACAGGCTCTTATGAAAAAAAAAAAAAAGGTAAGGTGGCTGGGGAAAAGTATTTCCAATGTATGAAAATTAAGGAGCTGTGAAAACAATGCAAGTATCTCCTACAAGATAATCTACAGACACTGTGTTTTCCTAAGAGGAGAAAACAAAAAAAAAACCTCTGATTCTCTGTCATGCCAGCAGATAAAAGGGAATAATGTCATTCATATTTTCTGTCTGACAATTAAAAAGAAGTGGTTGGATTATCTGAGAAGAATTATATGGTAAAAAGATATAATGCCCCAGTACTCAGGAAAAAGAATATATTTTTTGCTGCCAACTCAAACAAGCCATACAAGATGTTTTATGATTGGACAATAAAGACAGAATGTTCTAATTTATATACTTGTGTGGCTTCTCTTGAGCAGAAAAACTTTTAAAACTAAAAGGAGTCACTTCCTCCAATCAGGACACAATAGTGGGAATGTGGAATCACGAGGGCAGAAGGGTACTGATGGGGCCAGAGTGTGAATGAATACCAAGGCCAGGCCAGGTTGGACAGTCTTGTCTGCAGAAGACAAGGCTTCGCCAGAGTCAGATGTCCAGGGTGGAGCAGCGACCAGGGCGAGGGCAGCGACCAGGGCAAGTGCCAGGTGTTCGCTCAGGCTGTGGGGTGCCCTGCACCACTTGCCCAGCCACCATGGGCCGAGGGGTCTGTCCCCAAAGGCACACAGAGTTTTCATTTCAACAACAGGCTACAGATATAGAGGTCTCATTTTTAGGGTATTTCTATGTTAGCTGCTGAGAGACACAAGGATTTGTGGTGGCCACAAAGTGAAGGTGCAGAGTGAAGGCCACAGAGTAAAGTCCGGAGTGAAGCCCACAGAGTGAAGGTCCAAGGTGAAGGTCCAGAATGAAGGCCACGGTGTGAAGGTCTAGAGTGAAGGCCACAGAGTGGAGGCCACAGAGCGAAGGCCGCAGCGGAGGGAAGAGAGAAGCAAGGGTGAACTGCAGGGGCCAGGGCGAGGCCGGGAGGAATCCCCCAGGCCCTCAGACTTGGTGATGGAGCGACCACAGAGCTGGAACAGAGGACAATGCCTTAGGGATGATACAAGTTTGACTCCTCCTGGATTGGATGCAGGATTGGGGAACCCAGACAAAGTGAAAAGGATCAAGCCTGCCCCCCTTGTGTTAGAAGGGAGGGTCTTAAACACTGGACCACCGGCAAAGTCCCCCATGAATTCTGATGTCAGCAAAGCCTCTACCTTCACACATAAGGCTCGTCCTGTTCCCTGCTGCCTGCCCCCTGAGAATGAGTCTATTTCCTCTCTGCAAGTGCGTCCTTCCAGAGCTGGAAGGTATGCTCCACACATCTTCTCTCCAACAACTGACCATGTTTTTATTTCCCAGAAACACTTTTTCTATCTCAGGCATGCTTCTCAAACACCTGCCTGTCCCAGTTTACTTCTTTCTTTGCTGTTTTCTTTCTCAGGGAAAAGATACATGATTGTTTTTCTGTTAACCAGTCGATCCTAAAGGAAATCAACCCTGAATATCCATTGGAAGGACTGATGCTGAAGCTGAAGTTCCAGATCTTTGGCTATCTGAGGTGAAGAGCGGACTCACAGGAAAAGACCCTAATACTGGGAAAGATCAAGGGCAGGAGGATAAGGAGATGGCAGAGGATGAGATGGCTGGATGGCATCACCGCCTCGATGGACATGAGTTTGAGCAAGCTTCAGGAGTTTGTGATGGACAAGAAAGCCTGGTGAGCTGCAGTCCATGGGGTCACAAGGAGTCAGACACAACTTAGCAACTGAACTACAACAACAAGCAGCTGTTAAGCCAACCCATGAGTTGCCTGTATGGACACTAAGCTGATGGCACTTCAGAAAAAAATACTTGGGGTGACTTTCCTTAGTGAAGGTTTAGCCATTCATGTGAGAGCTAATTACAGTTGCCTGTTTTCTGGGTTGAATTGTGCCCCAAAAGAATTGGTCAAAGTCATAACCCCCCAAATCCCAGGACGTGACCTTCTTCGGTAATAGGGTTGTGGCAGATGTAATCAGTTAAGATGAGGTCACGATGGAGTGGGGGTGGCTGATCCAACATGACTGGGATCCTCATGGGAGACACAGGGTGAGAGCCCATTGTGATAGAAGCAGAGACTGGAGTCAGGAGCTGCAAGCCAAGCAACACTGAGGACTGCCCGCAAGTGGTCAGAGGCTGGGGCGAGGCTTGGAAGGCCCCAGGAGCAGCAGGCTTTGGAGGGAGGAGGGACACCAGCAGACACGTATATGCAGAGTCCCAGGGATCTTTGAGTTTCAGTTATCCAATGAGGTCAGTCTGTCAGTCCCCAAGCTTTATAGCTCTGCAGACAGGACTTCCAGGCGGTGGGGGGGCAAACCTGTCAGCTCAAACTGTGACCTTTATTTCACATGTTCTGTTCAGAAAAGCAAGCTGCCCAACACCCAGGGCAGCAGGACAGAGAATCCCCTGGATTTCATGCACCAGCCCCACCTTCACAGCTTGAATGACCTCTCAGTCTCAATGGAAAATGTCTTTAATCAGTATTTTTCTCAAGTGCTACATTGAGTTTCCTCAAACAACTAGTTTTTCTTGGGTATTTATTAGGAAACCCAAAGAAATAAATGATGAAAAATGCAATAAACTTCAGTTAACATTTTGATGGGAAAAAAATAGGCACATTGCTAAAGATGGTAGTACAGCAGTGCCTGTTTTCTGAGTCATAGTCTATCTGGGCAATGATAGCTCCGGTGATGAAGATGACTAATATCTAAATAACATGTGCTAAAATCAGACAGTATTTAAGTGTTTTCATGGATTAATTCATACGCTTCTAACAACTACTTTTATAGAGTCTGAGATAGGTTCTCCTGTTATTGTTCTTTTATCTGTGAAAAAAACTAATGCAATAGGAAAAGTGAAGTGTTAAGTCGTTCAGTCATGTCTGACTCTTTGTGACCCCACGAACTGTAGCCCACCAGGCTCCTCTGTCCATGAAATTCTCCAGGCAAGAGTACCGGAGTGGGTAGCCAGTCCCTTCTCCAGTGGATCTTTCCCACCCAGGTATCAAACCCAGGTCTCCTGCATTAGTAGGCAGATTCTTTATCATCTGAGCCACCAAAGTAATGGAAAGACTGGACTTTAATATTTAATCAGGTAAGGTGACATTTCAGGGGGAATCATTTATAAGTAATTTCCAGTGCATCTTTTGTGTTAGTTGAGAAATTCCTAAAGGACGTGTAACATGTGGCACCATTGGGTGGACATGAGGGGCAGAGCATACCTGGAGAGTGTCCACGGGGGCCTGGCCCGGCTCATTTCTTCCCATCAAAATCTAGCTTCTGTCCTCTGCCCTCAAGCCCAAACGTCTGCTATGGCCTCTCACACTGCTTCCTCCACTTCTGATCATTCACAGCAAGCAGTATACTGTAAGCAGAGGTACTTTCCACACTAGCGCTGTGATAACTGAGGCCATTGGTTCCCTCTGCAGCCTGAAATCCATGGGCTCAGAATGGCGACTCTGCGATGCTGATGTGTAATCTTTCCCCTGAGGTCCCGTCCCCAAGCCCACCAAGCGGTGCTGTGAATTGCTATTTCAAAGCAACAAAAACAGAAAATGTAAATGGCTCTGTGATCACTGATGCTTTTTATTCAAACACCAAAGGGTATGAAATTGTGTATATGTCTCAGCAAGTTTTGCTTAAATCTGAAAAATACGCTGGTTGACGACTAAACGTGTTTGCATATTTTCAGGCCACAATGACAAAGTGGCTTCTGGCCGATACATTCAAAGAAAACAGTTCTCACTCAGGAAGTCATCACACCAAGCCCTTGGAGCTTTTGTAGCGCTTCATGTCCATCACAAATGAGAACCTCAAATCTCAAGCGATATTTGCAGCTTTATCTTAATTAATATCTTGTATCACTGTCTCTCTATAAGAACAATTACAGTGTAACTCGTGTGATTTTTTTTTCCTTGAAACGTTCAGAAGAATGTACTCTTAATTGCCATTCTAGCTCTAGTATAGAAATTTTATTGTATGTAGTTATTATAATTTTAAGCATCTTTTAAAATAAGCATACTTTGCTCTTTCCCATCCACATCTACAGAGCAGACAGAGGTGAGAACAACACTCGACATTTTGCAGAACATTTGCGGGAGCCGCCTTTGTTCTCCTAACGTATTTAGGAAGACTAATATACTCGTCTAAATTAGTTTTTTCCCTCCTTTCTCTGCTGGTAATTAGCACTAGAGGGGATGGGTCTGAGTTAGCTATTAATAGCTGAGAAGTGAACCTGAATTTGAGAAACAACAACACATTATCAGACACAGTAAAAACCTGATTCTTCTGCTTATTTGAAGAGCTTATCAATGAATGGAAATTTCCAACTGTGTCAGACGATTGAACGATCGTGTTTCCCAGCTGATGTTCATTTCTGCCGCGCGCTGCCGTGTACCTGTGCCGTTGTCTCACGGCGTTAATTTCTTCCAACCATACGGGGTACCGAGGAAGAACTTTCTGTGATGTTCCCGAGCATCAGGCTGCCGTCTTCACGCACAGGAGCCTTGTGAGTGACGCTCCCATTTGACTGAAACGCGGCTGCTGAGCACCGGGCTAACACAGAGCGAAACCAGTTTAGGCGCCCAGAGGAGCGGAGCCCCTCACTGCGGCACTTGCACGGCAGCCTGGACAAGGCAAGGAAGGGGCTGCGGGGCGGCTGCGGGGAGCCCGCTCAGGGGCGTGGCCGCTCCCAGGGCGGCGCCTGCCCTCTGCGCGTTACCCAAGGGTTCACACTGACCACGCTCCATCCTCAGGGACACTCGCAGGCCGACAGCGTGGCTTTCAAGGTGGCGGGATCAGGAATTGGTGGAATCAGGCGGATGGGAGGTCAGACCGCAAGGCCGCTGACGTTCCCTTCCCAGATGACTGTCCCCTCCTCAGATGACTTTCCCTTCCCAGCTGACTCTTCCTTCCCCAAGTCACTTTCCTTTCCCCACATGACTTTCCCTTCCCAGCTGATTTTCCCTTCCCCATGTGACTCTCCCTTCCCAGCTGACTTTCCCTTCCCAGGTGACCTTTCCCTTCCTTTCCCCACTTGACCTTCCCTTCCCCATGTGACTTTCCCTTCCCAGGTGACTCTTCCTTCCCCAAGTCACTTTCCTTTCCCCACATGACTTTCCCTTCCCCACGTGACTGTCCCTTCCCCACGTGACTTTCCCTTTCCAACTGACTTTCCTTTCCCCATGTGACTTTCCCTTCCCCACGTGACCTTCCCTTCCCCAGGTGACTTTCCCTTCCCAGGTGACTTTCCCTTCCCAGCTGACTTTCCCTTCCCAGGTGACTTTCCTTTCCCCACGTGACTTTCCCTTCCCCACGTGACCTTCCCTTCCCAGATGACTGTCCCCTCCTCAGATGACTTTCCCTTCACCAGCTGACTTTCCCTTCCCAGGTGACTTTCCCTTCCCCAAGTCACTTTCCTTTCCCCACATGACTTTCCCTTCCCCAAGTGACTTTCCCTTCCCAGTTGACTTTACTTTCCCAGGTGACTTTCCCTTCCCACCTNACCAGCTGACTTTCCCTTCCCAGGTGACTTTCCCTTCCCCAAGTCACTTTCCTTTCCCCACATGACTTTCCCTTCCCCAAGTGACTTTCCCTTCCCAGTTGACTTTACTTTCCCAAGTGACTTTCCCTTCCCAGCTGACTTTCCCTTCCCAAGTGACTTTCCCTTCCCAGCTGACTTTCCCTTCCCAGCTGACTCTTCCTTCCCCAAGTCACTTTCCTTTCCCCACATGACTTTCCCCTCCCCACGTGACTTTCCCTTTCCAGCTGACTTTCCCTTCCCAGCTGACTTTCCTTTCCCCAAGTGACTTTCCTTTCCCCAGGTGACTTTCCCTTCCCAGGTGACTTTCCCTTCCCCAGGTGCACCTGTGATGGGAGTCCTCCCCTCATACCCTAGACATCACCCTTCTTTTCTTCCTTGTTCTGCCTTAAAGTCGCGTAGAAATATGCACAACTGAGAGGAAATCAGGTTTCTGAGAGGCGGGGAGGGGCTGGCTGGCTGAGGAGTGGCTCCTCCTCCAGTCTTGTTTATCTGCAGCTCCCCCTCCTGCAGGTAAGGAGACGTGAGGGCCGGGCCCTCCAGACACCCCGGCCGCCGCTGCTGCTCCCTGTCCTGAACCTCATCCTGACCCTGACTGTGACCTTCAAGTGCAGCCTGCCCCAGCCTTTGTACCAAATCGGTAAAATAGGGCCAGCAGCCCTTGCCCAGAAATTCTCAGAGGGATGTTTAAAGGGAGGGCGGCAGGGCTGCGAATGGGGAAGTGGAAGCACAGGACCCAGGTGGCAGGACCTCTCCCCCCGATGGCTTCACTGGGGCAGGGGCTGCAGCCTGGGCAGGCCAGGGTACTGGAGACCCTTCCTCCCCCGCCTCACCCCCCACTCCTGTCCAAACACGAGAGTTACTGCAGAGACCGCCACCTCAGACCAAAGGCCACAAAAGACGTTGTTTTGTTTTTTTAGCCAAAGTAAGTCTTCCTTCTAATAAATAACCCTCCTGTGACCATATAGCACAGCTTCTAGAACACTTTATTAAAATCACTGGGAGTTAGGACACTCAGAGGTGACCCTGGGAACCTCAAGCCCCCTCCTTCCCCCACAAAAGCCCCTTGTGGCCCCGGGAGCCTCACACTGGTGTGGCAGGTTCCTGAGATGCAGACGGAGACACAGAACCAGGAATCTGGGAGCAGGCCACACATCCTCCAGCCACGAGAGCTCGCTTCTCCCCGGAGGTGGGGGCCTGCCAGAGACGTGGTTCCTTCAGATGGATGGCCTGCACTGGTGTGGCCACTCGTATGGCTGTGCAGTGGCGGCGAGCTGGCCCCTCCCCAGGCTCCCCAGAGGGAGGCACTGCTGAGCGTCCAGGCAGTGTTAGGATGAGACATGTGCCCTGCACATGGCCATAAGTGCTAGCCTTCAGGGACGTGTGTGCAACTAGTGAAAGGTGCACAGAGGAGGCTGGGGTGAAGTCACATGCCTTTCCACCTGCAGCCGGTTTGTATCAGCACAGGTGCGTCTGCCTGCAGCCCCGAGATCCTGTCACCTGGCTGCCATGCTTGTCCCAGCAGGTCTGAAGCACGGTGTGGACCCCACCCAGCAGGACGCCACCCATGAGGTGGGCCCCTCTTCTATGGCTTCGTCTAACCCCCATGCCCAGGGGAAGCTTACAAACCACTGCCTGTGCGCCTTCCAAGCGTCCAGGTCAGTGATTTTTACTAAACTTATGACGGCACACAGCCTATGCTGGGGACATCCTTATCACCCTGAAAAGTGATCTGCCATCACTCCTCAGCATCAGTCCATCAGTCCAGGCACCTGGCCACTTGGGAAAGAACACTGTCCAGGCCCACTTGGACACCCCAAGTCAGAGTGTGGGTCTGGGTCCAACACAGTGTGTTCTGACACCTCAGCAGGGAAATGGTGGGAAAGAGCGCTGATGGGCAGAGGGTGCCCTGAGGCAGCCTGGAGATGGAGGAGCCAAGGACCAAGGTGACTAAGCCAGGAGAGCACGATTAAGGGGTCAAAATTCTTCAAATTACTCCATGAACAGGGTCCTTGAGCCAGGTACTGAGATTCCATTCATTTATGCATTTCTTATAGTAAGTAACTTGCATAAAGATGCTTTTTAATGTAGAATAAACTCAGTTTTATAAAGATTGTCAAACCTACAAAGATTCACCCCTTCACCAATATTTTGTCTCAATGTTAGACCCTCTTTGCAAAACTCTTTGTCTTTCATGTCAAGTTCCAAAGTTTATTAATTTACATCTAAATTACAATAAAACACCCTAAGTGCTGTACCTCCCAAACCAACACATTTCCCATCCTTATAAAAGCCAAATGAGTTCATCATAATTAATGCTATAGAACAAACCCTGCATAATAATAATTAACCACATATTGTTAAGTGCTATCAAAAATGCATGGCATTTAATTAGCTAAAAACAACATTCTCTGTATATTACAAAATGAGCTAATGGTCTTCCTGGGATGATCATTCTTCAGCAGGAAGTACTTCTGCTAACAGTCTTTTAATGTATTTATTAGTACTTCAATAATATTGAAGCAGTGCGCTAGCAATTTAGTTTAAATATTCCATTTCAATTAAACATTTGACCCCTTTGAACTCTCTGGAATTCTCAAATTAGGGATTGGTTTGTAATTATGCCATTTGAGGGTACAGTATAATATAATAACTCTAGAGTTTTATTGTTTTAGGACCTAATGGAGTTGTTCTGTATAATGAAAAATTTCCAGCGTTTCAGTGCCGATTCCCTGGAGGATGGGGACCAGTCAGAATGTCAGTCAAGGTCATGAGAGGAAAATTTGGTGATAGCTGACACGCAGGCAAAAATTCAAGCTCAGCAAACTTGTGTTCTGCTCCCAAGCCTGTCACTAACTCCCAATGTTTCCTTAGGAAAACCTTTCTCTCCTCTAAGCATCTTTTACGCAATGAGATAATACTGCCTGATTCATTTCACCTCCCAAAGCTCCCATGAGATTATACTAGTCTAAAATTTATATGTAAATGACTCTCTGCTAATTGGTGATAAGAATAACTTTAGTAAAATGTAGGATTATGACATAATCTTTTATGGGAAGAATTATCATGATTCTCATTTTTATTCTGAAAAGAAAATGAAACTTCATAAGGATTGTCATGTTGGATTTGCATTTATATTGGCCTTTAAAAGCCATAGTGGCAACTACTACCTATAAATAAATAACAGAGCTGTGTATTTAAGTACAAGGTTTTGAATAAATAAGCGTACAGCAAAATCTGCTGAATGTCTGTGGAACAAAGTGGCAGTTGTGGATCATATGTTGCATTTTCTTTCCTAAAGCATTGTATTAGTTTTCCATTGGTGGTGATGCTTTAGTCGCTAAGTCATGTCCAACTCTTGCAATCTCATGGACTGTAGCCCTCCAGGCTCCTCTGTCCATGGAATTTCCAGGCAAGAATACTGGATCAGGTTGTCATTTCCTTCTTCAGGGAGTTCCCTACCCAGGGTTGGAATCTGTGTCTCTGCATTGCAAGCAGTCTCCTGCAGTGCAGGCTGATTCTTCACCACTGTCATAATCTAAATCAGATATGGGTGGGAATCTGTGTATGATCCATCTTGGGGGAAAATTCCTCCCTATTTGTGGACCTGTGAAACTAGAAAACAAGTTACTGCCTCTCAAAATACTATGATGTGATGAGGATCAGGTACAAGTTATAGACATTTTGGTTCAAAAGGAAGAAAAGAAAGGTAAAAAAATGAGTCACTGATCCCAAACAATTTCAAAACTCACTAGCCTGTGAGGTCTGGAGTCAGCCCTCTGCCTCTCAGGGGTCTGCATTCTGAGTTCTTTTTCTTTTCTCACAGATGAAAGCACCGAGTAGCTGTGTTAGTCTGCAGCCTGTCTATCCAGCCTTCTTGCATTTCATACACTCTCTGTTCCTCCTGGACAAAGCTGGCAGTGCTTTTGCTGATATAAGAGTCTTGAGACTCCATGGATTACCCATGTATGTCACGGGGACTTGGTCCATTAGACCAGAGGCTCATCCACAGAATTTCCTGCACCGCACCATCCGATCCTGGGCTCTTGCTGAGATGCCTGAGGGACAATGCAGTCAGCTCACTGGCTGTTCTCTGGTTTGATGGAAGGGCTCTCTATGTCACACCCTGAATCTCTTCAAAGAGCCAGCTGTGTGACTACTACCTACTCCGACCTTTCGATCTTTCTAAGGTATTAACAGATGGTCTAGCCCCAGCCTTGGCTTTCCTCTAGAAAACTCTTCTGTGTGTGCATCTTTGAATTTGGTGTGTTTTGTAATCTAGATCGGCTGACAATCATCCTTTTAGTAAACAGTCCCAAATCATCCTTTTATTAAACAGTTCTCTCTCCGTTTATCTTTTCCTTCTTGCATTTTACTGCTGTACATTTTCCTTGGAAGTCTCTTCAGCTAAATGTCTAGTTTTATGATTCAACTTGTTACATAACTGCAGGACACAGCTCCACTGGGCTTTGGCCCCTGCGTGACGAGGTTCTCCCTTCCTCCCTGAGCTCCTTCCGAGCCCTCGTGGACAGCCTCCTCCGGTTCAGATTTCTGCAGGCAATCTGGGGGTGCTTGCTGGCTACATCCTCAGAGTTCCTACTTCTACAGATGGCCTGCTCAGCACCCCTAGAATACATTGTTCTAGTGTGCGTCCCCCACCATTCCCCAAACCTCCTGCACTGTCTGATTCTAAACCCATGACCACATTTTCAGGGGGTTGTCACAGCAGCACCTCATTTTCAAGGCAAAGATTTTGAGTTATTCTCTAAGTAGCCTGGGCATAAGAGTCTATCATTATCAATTATTACAAATAATATATATCGGGCTTCCCAGGTGGCTCAGTAGTAAAGAATCCGCCTGCCAATGCAGGAGACAAGGGTTCGATCCCTTTTTCTTTTCTCAAAAAAGATAGCACATACTTTCTCCTAAGTAGCTGTATTAGTCTTCATCCTGTCTGTCCAGCCTTCTTTCATTTCATACGCTTTGTTCCTCTTGGACAAAGCTGGCAGTGCTTTTGCTGATACAAGGTTCTTGAGACTCCGTGGATCACCCATGTATGTCTTCCCTCTAGGGAGGATCCCCTAGAGGAGGAAATGGCAACCCACTCCAGTGTTCTTGCCAGGAAAATATCATGGACAGAGGAGCCTAGCGGACTACAGTCCATGAGGTCACATAAAGAGTCAGACATAACTGAGCACACATGCGCTGCTTATCCCAAGTATGTATGATAATCTTATTTTTATGAAAACTTGACTACATGGCTACAGGGATGACAGGGCCTTTCTTTGTAGAATCACTGAGGTTCTCTGTGATCTGGATGAAACCTAGCCTCTTGCTGGGCTTCGATGTGTTGGTCCATCAAGACATCGACTCCATGGTTAAGACCCATCGATTTCTTTTACTAAGTGTTTAGACAACTGAGGCAACGGAGAACCCAGAACTGGCTTGCCCTCCTCCAATCGTTTCTGCAGGGGCTTTTCTGCTGGTCCACCTACATCTGCAGGACCTACGTGTACACCTAAGTCATGTGGCTCTTCATTTTTAGGTGCTTTCCTGTTTCTCAGATCAACTCATTTTTAATTGAATTTGATTGAATGTGCAAGAGCCAATTTCAGTCTGCCGGCTGCCAGGTCTGTGCTGTGGAAGTTTTGACAGAAGCTGAGCCCTCTGGGCCCACATACAACCCCCTGCACGGCCCTGCCCCTGCACAGCCTGGCCCATTCAGTCCCCACTCCCTACACAGGCCCGCCCCCAGACCTCACCACCTCACAGAGCTGGGAATACCCTCTAAGTTTCCCATCTTCGGTGGGAGCTCACCCACCGCTGAGCGGTGAGTTCTACTGAGGGCACATGGCTGCAGATGATGTCAGAAACTGAGTGTGTCAGCAACAAAATGAGAAATAAAAGGATGAATATGGCAGGATTCTAATGACAAAACCTGCCAAAATCTACACTCAGAAATGGTGAGGGGGATCTTGCAGTAAGACGTGGACAGTTGACGTGTTATGCTGGCAGAATTAGTCATCTTCTTTGCTTTATGGATCCTTGCTGCTGCTGCTGCTAAGTCGCTTCAGTCGTGTCTGACCCTGTGCGACTCCATAGACAGCAGCTCACCAGGCTTCCCTGTCGCTGGGATTCTCCAGGCAAGAATATTGGAGTGGGTTGCCATGTCCTTCTCCATTATGGATCCTTAAATTCTCCCGAAGAAAAGTATTTTGTATTAGAGATTTTTTTGGAAAACTGGCACCGCATTGGCTGCTGGTAGAGTCCTGACTCGCCCGGAGGCTGGCCAGCGCCTCTGTCCCCAGGGACCACCCTCCCAGCAGTGCTGAAAGACCCCAGCCCCCGGAGAGCAGCTCAGGCAGCCTCTCTCCTGTCCATTCCCTCACCAGCTCCCCAGTTACTCTGTCAGGATGTGACTCTGGAAACATACCACGGTCTGTGACAAAGTGGGTGTGACCTACAGGCCCAGAGATTTCTCAAGAAGACACCTACTTCAGGCACACTCCTGGGCACCTCTCCCTGCCAGCCTGGGGCTCCCCATCCCCACAGCCTGGGGGCAGCTGGGGACTTTGCAGGCAGACGGGTGGCCCAGAGCACCAAGCACCTGCAAAAGGCAGGGCTAGGCAAGAGAGGCCCGCAGCCTCGCGGAGGCCAGGGGACCATCCAGATAGCGCAGCTGACCATGGCCTGCCTCTCTAATGTTGTGAATTCTTTGAACATCCAAGTCATAAATTCGACATCACAGGCCTCTAACCCTACACATCAAGGCAATACTTACTGAACTGCAGCATTAAGTAAAAGTGAAAACTGTGTAAAACAACCCTCACTCCAACCAAAGTTACGGGAAAATGAGACATCGTTCGGCGAGAAGCACAGCAAGTTCATGTTAGAAAGGACCTTGAAGATGATCCAGATTCTGTTTCTGGTGAGAACTCGATGTCTGAGATGGAGAGCGATGCGTGAGGCCAGGAGTGTGGTCAAGCCTCCAAGACCATAACGCAGATTTTCGGGCCCTGCCCAGCGCACCCACCAGTGGGTGCAACTCCCTGTTTCTCGGAATTCTTCTCCTGAGGCTTCCCCGAAGGACCCTCTTCCTGGGTCCCTGCTCCCTAGCCGCCCTGTCCTGGCCTCACCTCCCCTTCCTCCCCTCTGCACCTTCCGGTTGGACCACCTTCCTCCTGGACTGGTCTGGCTGCCTTTCCCACTGTGCTCACCCCCTGGGGCACCCTTCATCACAGACCTTACCCCCAGACTTGCCGTCTCCACCACGTCATTCTGCGGTTTGTCTGTCTGTCACCAACAACCCAAGTTCTCAAGCCTCCTGTCTCCTTCCCTGCCACCAACTCACTGCTAACCTGTTTACAATTCACTCTTCTTCGACTATGTCTATAAGCCCTTACACGCCCTTTCGGGATGACAAGTCTAAGGAAATTTCCTCTGTCCGCCCCCGCCCTGGCCTGGCGCCCTTGGCCGACGTCCCTGAGCGATGCCCTCTGGGATGCTCACGTCCTGGCCCCAAGGAGCCCGCGCCCTCTGTGCTCCTCCCAGGAAGCCTTCTCCTCTGTGTTCCTCACCGGTCCCGGTTTCTTCTCCTCTCATTCCTCCAGTTCTTCGTGCCATCNGCCCTTGGCCGACGTCCCTGAGCGATGCCCTCTGGGATGCTCACGTCCTGGCCCCAAGGAGCCCGCGCCCTCTGTGCTCCTCCCAGGAAGCCTTCTCCTCTGTGTTCCTCACCGGTCCCGGTTTCTTCTCCTCTCATTCCTCCAGTTCTTCGTGCCATCCCGCCCTCACACCCATCTCCCCTCCCCACAGCGCTTTTGGTGATCGTGACCCTATTTGTGTGATGTGTCCCTCTTTAATAAACATGGTTCACACTCAGCCACCACTTTCTGGATACTGGAAAGTGAATGCACCCTCACGTTTGTTTTCTTAGTTCTCTCAACCACTCTCTGAGAGTCACACCATCTTAACCCACTTCTCAGATCAGCAGGTTGAGGTTTCCATCGGGAACGGAAGCTCCCTCTCAGACTGGGGTTTTCTGACTCCAGGAGATGTAAGCCATGCTTCGCCCCTCCCACCCCCGAGGCTTTCTCCACCTTCCTCCATCTGGAGCTCTGGCTTTGTATATACATTTATTCATCACACAGGACAATCTCCCCACCCCTGCCCAACCAAAAGTTCCTTACCCCTTTTATCCTTTCCTTGGACATATTCACTCTTTTTTCTGCTTCTCAAAATTGTATATATCCTTCAAGATCTAGCTAAATACTGCCTTCCTGAATCTAAATCGGAAAGTGCTGGTCTTGCCGCTAAACATCTGTGCTAGTCTGCACCTCCTCCCAGCGTTTCTCTGTGGACAAAATATGGGTTATTTGTTTGAGTTGCTCACCTTCCCTACCGAACTATACACTTTTCTGAAGGCAGGACTTGTCTGCCATGTTTTGATACAGCATCCAGCGTTTAGAGGGGACTCACTATTCTTTTAACGACTCACTCAAGACAATGGAATCAGAATTCTTCTTTCTTCACCAAGACCGTCTCTACTTTTGGAGAACCATACATAATTTAGTTGTATTACATTTTAAAGAGCATAAAATAAGCTTGCACATAGATATAAACCAAGCTAACCACACACACAGAATAATTATGAAGTCAATAAAACATTCCGCAATCTCAACAACACATGTCAATAACCCGGCAGAGAGAGGGGCCCTGGCATCTCAGGAGCCTGGTCCCGAGAGGGAGTTAATATGCCAGGCAAATCTGAGCAGGTTGGTAATGTGATTTAGCTGTCTTAACTGTGCTGAGTGATTACCTCCACAGATCAAGCAGTAGAAGGGGGAAGAAAACAAAATTACTGCTCTCACATTCGATTCCCTTTCGTGTTCCGTGACAGTCACACACTTCTGTGTGCATTTTCTACAGTTCACGATTAGCCAGTGCGATGGGGCGTTTTCATCTGTAGTTCTGCCCATTAACACATACGATAGATGCATGTTTTCTCAGCATGTGCCCTGGTGTGGGGAAACTATAAATCTCAAGATCACAGGCAATAGCCAGGCTGACAGGCATCACACAACTGACATCAGAAACACGCATTCGAGATGAGCCAGGAGAAGGGGTGTGAGGCGGGGGTGTCGGACAGCCGACCCTGCACGGGCGGCGCGTTGGAACCAGGGCCCCAGCACGTGGCTGACCCTGCACGCGCGCTCATCTGAACCAGGGCCCCAGCACGTGGCTGCAGGGTGGCCTTGTTAGGTGACCATGGGGTGAAAGGGCAGCTTGTCCGAACATCAAGCAGCCCACCTTCCAGACACGTTTGTCTGCTCCCTCTGCTCTTTCTCTCTGTGTTTAAGTCTTTCTTTTCGTTTAGATGATTTAAACTCCCTGGTTTTAAGTTTCTTCATGTCAAGTGGAAGCAGTAGTAATATTTGCTATATACATACTGACCGCTGCATGTAAACTGCATTATAAACTATCCACAGCTACACAAACACTGCTTCTTGTCTCTGTCCATTATTGACATCCTCTTTGACTTTCTCCAAAATGCTGCTTGTATGTACCTTTTGTTTTTTTGTATGTACCTTTATGTGTGTGAACATGAGATAAAACATTAATTTAAAAATGAATTTTGGTTTGTACTCACCAAACCTCAAAACAAACAAAAAATTCCCATGCAATTGTATTTTTAGACAAATATTCATTGTATATCTTTTAAGATGATTAGCAACACGGCTCAACCATTAAAGAGGTTTGGCTCTGTTTCCTTTTATCTCCTAAAGATGTGCCTGTGTGCTAAGTCACTTCAGTTGTGTCTGTGTCCAACTCTTTGTGACCCCATGGGCTGTAGCCTGCCAGATTCCTCTGTCCATAGGATTCTCCAGGCAAGGATACTGGAGTGGGTTCCCGTTTCCTCCTCCAGAGAATGTTCCCGACCCATGTCTCTTGTGTCTTCTGCATTGGCAGGAGGGTTCTTTACCGCTGACACCACTGGGAAGCTCCCATCTTCCTCCTGAAGGTGTCAGCAACTAAATACACAGATAATCTTATTGTTAACTCCTCAAATCATGCTTTTTTTCTCAACTGTGTATAAAAACTGACTCTTTAAAAGTACTACTCGCTTGGATAAATGAATGTGTTATGAGTTTTGAACTCTGCCCGTCATCTCGTGAGATGAGCTCAAAACACTGCAGCCCTGAGGCCAAGAGTCCAGTGTTCTGGAGTCTGGGTCACTGCCTCTGTACACACTATGTCCCTGAGAAATAGGGACTTCCCCAGTGACAGGTGGCCCAACCTAAGCCATAACGTGATCCTTCCAGGGGAGGATACGCCTGCACTTTTTCATTTGACTTCCTATCCCCTTAAGACAAATCACTTATGTCATTGAGAAGGAGGAGGAGGCAGACAGGCAGGATGCTGATCTCGAGCATCCACCTCTGACTTCAGAGACCCATGAACACTCAGATTGCACGATGTTTTACATTGCTTCTTATAGAAGGCAGGATGGTGACGATGCATTATGACAGCTCAGAAAACATATTCTGTAAGAAGAATCTAGTTAATCTAATCATACTAAGACCACAGCCTTGTCTCACTCAATGAAACTAAGCCATGCTCCCAGGGNTGTGTGTGTGTATATATATATATATATATATATAATTACCTCTAAAAAGAGCATCTAGGTAAATTTCTATGTACATTAAATCATATATATTATCAATATCAGCTTAAAAGCAATGTGTTAATAATAATCTTCTCTAGACAGTGGGATTATGAGTAACTTTTACTTCTGTCTTCGTATCTTTTTGCTTCCTTGGTGGCTCAGCTGGTAAAGCCTGTAATGTGGGAGACCTGGGTTCAATCCCTGGATTGGGAAGATCCCCTGGAGAAGGGAATGGCTACCCATTTCAGTATTCTGGCCTAGAGAATTCCATGAACTCTATAGTCCATGGTGTCGAAAATAGTCGGACACGACTGAGCGACTTTCACTTTCATGTCTTTTTACACAATCTATTTTTTTTGTCTTAAGAAAAGCAATAAAATTGTAATTTAAAAGGTAGACTATTAGTTGCTCATGAAGTAAAANAATAATTATAACAGTAGAATACTATATAGCAATAAAAATAAATAAATCAACTTTACAAAAAAACATGGCAAATCTCACAAATAAAATAACTGAGCCAAAAAGTCAGGTACATAAAGAGTACATATTGTATGATTCTAATTATATAGAACAAAGAAACACACAGAACTAATTCATGGTACTTTAGGGATTACCCTTGGAGGGGAGGTACGATTGGGAGTGGGCATGAGGGGGCTTCTGGGACACAAGATATTTCTTGAAATGGTTGTTGGCTGCTTGTATATTTTTACTTTGAATTGTGCACGTTTTTTTATGTGTACCTTTTTGTACATGTTAATACAAACATTTAAAGTCTACCAAAAGGTGTGTGTGTGTATATATATATATATATATATATNTTTGCTGATGGACCAATTTGCCAAACGATCTCTTCACCAAAGCCTGTTGCTATTTAGAACATACAAAATATATAGCACGGGCTTTGACTGAAATTATAGAGTGATACCTTGCATTTTATGCAAAGTTATAAATTTCTAACTTGAGTATTTCACAAACATAAAGGATTTCATGTACTTTTTAAAGTGCAGGTTAGTTTCCTCTGGGCCATTTTAGATTCAGTCTGCTGTTTTTCTTATTACGGTTAACTCGGGGCTTTATTTGGGGGCCAGGGAGAGAATTCTGCCTTGGGATGTCACCCTGAGACGCTGGGAGGGAGGGGGGAGTTCCCGTGTGTCTGCACACGCCATGCACACACTTCCCACCTTCCTTCTATCTGTCTGGAATGTGCACCACCTCACATGTTCAGGGTGGTCTCCACGTCATCCTGCTCCCCCTACTTAGCAAGGGAAACAGGCAGGGAGAGCGCCCCCCCCCATCTACATACTGGTGTCAAGCAGGGGCAAGACCGGCCTCTGCGAGGTGCTGGTCACTGAGCCACGTGTCACGGGAGCCTGAGGACTCTTCACAGTGACCTCTCGCTGGCATCATCGGTTTCTGCTCCCTCCAACATGAGTTGTCGATGCCATTGATCACTTATAGAGCTCGAAATGCCGAATGAATGAACATGCATCTCATGCTTTAAATATTGCGTCCTCAGCAGAACGCCTGTCCCCACTGCCTCCCAAGGGGTCAGGGCAGCCATTTGTGCCCAGGGCTGCCTGGAGGGCCTTCCACTTCCATGTCCGAGAGCAGCAGGGAGCCGCAGGGTCCTCTGTCTGGGGGCCCTGAGGCAGGGGACGCAGGAAGATGGGTACTTTTGAGGGGACTAAAGAGGGCGTGACTGTGAGGGAGACCAGAATAATGGGGATGACATTGGCAGGTGGCATGTTCAGGAGACAGGGAGAAGAAAAGGCAGGGAAAGAGAGGGGCACACTCTGAACCAGGACCATCAGCGTCGGGGTGGGGGCACAGAAACCACAGGACCCTGAAGCTGGGCACACTTGGCCCGTCCGCCAGGTCACTGGGGGGCGGGAGGTGGGGAGAAGCTGGAGGTCCTGGTCCCAGGAGGCAGCTGCGTTGCGGGCCCTGGGCGCCCCGATCTGCCAACGGGGGCTCAGACAACAAACACGCTTTCTGTCACCACCTGGAGGCCAGGAGTCCCAGCCAGGGGCTGTGTTCCCTCCAGATGCTCTGGGGAGGTCCTCCTAGTCCCCACCAGCCCCTCCCTGGGGCTGGCTGCACTGGTTCCCAGCTGCGGGTCCCCGGTCTCTACCCCTGTGGTCACTCAGCTCCACCCTGTGCATCTGACTCCACGTGGACCCAGCTATGAGGTTGGGGCACCCAAGCCAGTCTGCCTTCTCTGAACTGACCACATTGAAAATGTGGACCTGCTTCCAAATGAGGTTCTGGGGGACAGGATTTGGGGTGACACGATTCAGCCCAGTGACAAGGGCTGTGGGGGAGCAGCAGCCTGGGCCAGCAGGACCCGGGGGTCATCCCTGACGCCCCCCAGCCTCCTGTCCTGAGTCACCATCCATCAGAAGACAAGCAGGACAGGAATCCAGCCCATGGAGGGGACAAGGTGCTCTGTCCACTTGGAGGCACGCTGGAACGTGGGCTGGGGCTGGGTCTCACTGGGTGCTCGAGGGCACGGCCAGGAGGGCGGGGACAGGGCCCTCCTCCCAGAACTGATCTCCTCTCATTTCTCCTTTTGACTCTCTAGGAGAGCTCCATCTCTTCCAGCTGCTTCTCAGAGCTCAAAGGTCCCAAATGGCCCAGAGAGGGGCCTGAGAGAAGCCCCTGCTTCACCTCCTCCCCAAACCCCACCTGCCTTGTCACCCAGGGGTCATCTCCCGGCTCAAGTCGGCCACCCTGTGCACGCCGGCCTGTGGCTCCACGGCCAGGCTGCAGGTGCCCGGCAGCAGCCCCGTGCGGCCTGCGTTCAGATGCCTCTGTGGCCGCGTGGGCCCTGGGGTTCCGGCCAGCCCAGGCCACCAGCCACAGTGACGGGCCTTCCAAGCTTGATGATCTCCTCTTGGCAAGAACGAACCTGGATTTGTGGTTTGAGCGGTTATGGCAGCGTATTAACAAAGAACGTCCTGTTGGAAACAAGAAGGAAACGTGTCTCTAACTAGCAACAGTTTCCAGCACCAGGGCCCAGAGTTGGGCGGCTCGCGGACGACGCGACAGGGCTCCTCCGGGAGAACAAAGAGGCGACGGGAAACGCCCGTTCACGTTCGGTGCCCTCTTGATGTGTGCCCAGCATATCTCTTTAATGTTTTTTATTGTCCTTCCTTCAAAGACAGCTCAGTTTAATAGAAATGTTTTACAATTGCTGAATGTATAATATTGTTTATAGGAGGGAATTATAAGGAACTGATGTATACCAATAAAAATGGCATATTAGAGATTTTTTCTTAATTCTCAAAGAAGAAATAATAACAAAATAATGTCCTCATTATGGGAGTGGGTGGGAAAGAGGAGAGAGCAAAGTTAAAATAAAGAAAATAAAAATCCTATAATAACCAAATGCACTAAAATGTGTCTCTTCCCCTTTTAGAGAGGTGAGGTGATAGGGTTTCTGTCTATGAAACCAAATGTTTACAAATATTCAAGCCCATAAATTTGAAGGGAAACTGAATACAGAAAATTCTTGTTAATGCAGTACATTTTCTGGCAATTTTATAGTCCAATTTTCAGTGATTCCCCACAGAACGAACGCAGTTCAAAGGCAATTTTATAAAGTACTTTGCAGATAACTATTATCTGCTAATTATTAGAAATTGCATGTTGTTGTTAATTGCATAAATAAATTGTTTTATCTGAAAGCCATTAAAAAAAGGTTTGGTGTTTGAAGCATATATGGTTTTGATGTTCCTGTATAAAAACGTTAAACTGTTTAACTCTAAAATAATGACATGCTGCTTTTAAGACAATTTCTTAGACTAATGGATTATGGGGAGGGTGGGGGTAGGGATCCCTAAACATGTATTTTACTTTATTTCTGTGAGATACTTCACCTGATTATAAATCTGCATGGGAAGCAAGATTGCAAATATTTACCAAATGTATTAGAACGACATCCATATGATGCTATAGTTTTCTTTTTCAAATCCTTAGAAAGAAGTTAATATAAACATTTCCTTTTTTTCCCAAGTCTTATTTTTTTTAATGTTCCTTTTTTAAAAAATATATTTCATTCATGATTGGCCATAAGAAGACTATATTTGTATGAACAGTTCGCTTTGATTTTCTATGAAATAATTCAAAAGAGTATAATGGATACTCTCACAGAATTTGAGGGCAGGACGCCTCTGGAATGAATGGGTGCCTCGGGTGTCCATTCCCTGGGAGGCACCAGGTGAGGCCCCAGGCGGCCCGGCCGTGGCCCTGACCCTGCCTGCCCAGTGCTGAGTGCCGGAGATCCAGGAGGGGAGGGAGGAGCAGGCTCAGGGGCGCCGACAGGACAAGGAGGGGCCTGTCCATGCGGTGTGACAAGTCCTGGGCTCCGGGCACAGCCATCGGCCCCTGCTGAGTGCAGACCTCAGCGATGGCCAGAGAGAGAGACGGAGGGCGCTCTGAACCTGGGCTGGGCGACGGCAAGGGGAGCAGGAGCAGGCACCCAGAGGCGGCCTCAGCCCATCTGCACAAACCCAGGTCCTTCGGGCTCCAGAAGCCGGGTCCTGAACAGTAAAGACCATGCAGCAAGGAGGCACCAGGCAGCCTGTCCGTGGCCATGAGCCTCCCTCTGTCCTCGGCCCAGAGCCGTTCTTCCCACGCAGCAGACTCTCAGCAGCACCTTGAACCCAGCAGCTGATTCGTAAGCTTCCCAAACACTCAGCTCGTCCAGAGGGCATCGTGGTTCCGCGGCGATGAGACAGCTCCAGAGTCAGGGATCTCTCCTCACCAGTTCATCCACTCAAGTCTTGACTAGTTTTCTGGGACTGCAGTAACCAAGCCCTGCCAATAGGGCAGCTTCAAAAGCAAAGCAGGTTTATCCCCTCACAGCTCCGGGTGGTTGGAAGCCTCAGGTGTCAGCCGGCTGGTTCCCCGAGGCCCTGAGGGAAGCTTCCTCCCTCTCCCAGCCTGGGGGCAGCTGGCTATCTTTGGGGTCCCTCTGCTAGGGAACCACCACCCCCATCCCTGTCCTACTCTTCACAAAGTGTCTCTGTGCTCAGATTTCCTGCTTTATATTAACATGGTAGAGATGAACTTATCTACAAAGCAGGGATAGAGTCACAAATGTAAAAAGCACACTATGGTTACTGGGCGGTGTAGGGGATTAGGGGAAGGATAAATTGAAAGATTGGGACTGACAAATACACAGTACTATATATAAATAGATAACCAATGAAGACCTACTGTATAGCACAGGGAACTCTTCAGAATAATTTGAAATTCAGAAAACGAAGATCATGGCATCTGGCCCCATCACTTCATGGGAAATAGATGGGGAAACAGTGGAAACAGTGTCAGACTTTTATTTTGGGGGCTCCAAAATCACGGCAGATGGTGACTGCAGCCATGAAATTAAAAGACGCTCACTCCTTGGAAGAAAAGTTATCACCAACCTAGATAACATATTGAAAAGCAGAGACATTACTTTGCCAACAAAGGTCCATCTAGACAAGGCTATGGTTTTTCCAGTAGTCATTTATGGATATGAGAGTTGGACTGTGAAGAAGGCTGAGAGCCGAAGAATTGATGCTTTTGAACTGTGGTGTTGGAGAAGACTCTTGAGAGTCCCTTGGACTGCAAGGAGATCCAACCAGTCCATTCTGAAGGATTCTTTGGAAAGAATGATGCTAAAGCTGAATTTCCAATACTTTGCGCACTTCATGCGAAGAGTTGACTCCTTGGAAAAGACTCTGATGCTGGGAAGGATTGGGGGCAGGAGGAGAAGGGGATGACAGAGGATGAGATGGCTGGATGGCATCACCGACTCGACGGACATGAGTCTGAGTGAACTCCAGGAGTTGGTGATGGACAGGGAGGCCTAGCGTGCTGCGATTCGTGGGGTCTCAAAGAGTCGGACATGACTGAGTGACTGAACTGACTGATACGAGAAAAGAATCTAAAAAGAGTGTCTACATGTATAACTGACTCACTTTGCTGTATACCTGAAACTAACACAGTATTGTAAATCAGCTCGACTCCAATAAAAAAAATTCTTTTTAAAAAGAATTTTCACTGTAGCAGTCGCAGTGAATCCAGTCCGACCTCTTCTTAGCTACTTAAGTCTGTAATGATCCTATTACCAAACAAAGTCCCGTCCTAAGGTTCTGGGTGTTGGAGCTTCAACACTAGAATTTGGGGAAGGTCAGAAATCAGTCTTAAACACTGGGAAGGGAGGCTTGTTATACAGATGGAAATGAAATGAGATACAGCTCGGCATGCGTGAGCACACCAGTGACCATCAGGCTTCTCCAGCCAACACAGGACATGTACGTATTTCCTTGCCAGCCTGTGCCAGACGAGCAAACCAGCTGACTTGAACTAACATGGAAACATCTGCCAACTTATTTCTGAAAACAGACTCAGCGAGTTCTGCCTAAACCCACATGACATGAACCACACAAACCATCCAGAAAGTGCAGAGAGAAGGCCATCGCCCCACTTCAGCCTGGGCAGGACCGTCCACTGCCCACCAGCCTCCCATCCTCACCGGCGGCTCAAAACCTCCGTGGTCTCTAGAGCACATGCCCTCCCCCAGCGTTGCACCAGGTGCCTGCCCAGCATCCTCCTAGATGCCTGGGGCCACATCTGCGAGCCCCCACCCTCTCATCAAAAGGGCTCCCTTTCACACTGACCACTCAGGCTGTGGAAAAGATTTCTTTCTAAGTAGAAAGAACAGACCTTCAGGGCTCCAGGCCCGCAGTGACGCTGTTGTTTGATGGACATCAAACGTGGCCTCGGGGTGGTTTCATTTGCTCTCTTCTCCTGAGTTTCTGGCTCTTCCAGGGTAAGTCTGTGACCAGGAAGTGAACTTCCTCTGCTCAGAGTTGCCTCATAAGTCCTCAATTACTTCCTGTCTAAGGGAAAAAAAGAAAGCCAACAACCTACACACCCAGGAGACAAATAAAGAAAAATAAAGAATATTAGATCATAAGTAACTACACAGAAAATGAACTTTGCATTTTTTTTTTTTAAACTTGGCTTCTTGATTTTTTTTTTTTGTTTGTTCTGTTACTTGGTTGGTCTTCACTTTTGTTTCCTTTGATTTGGCTTGTGTTTGATGGTTTTTGTTTTTTCTTTTTTAGTTACCCAAACATAAGATGCAAAAGCGGTCATCCCTTGNTTTAAACTTGGCTTCTTGATTTTTTTTTTTAGTTTGTTCTGTTACTTGGTTGGTCTTCACTTTTGTTTCCTTTGATTTGGCTTGTGTTTGATGGTTTTTGTTTTTTCTTTTTTAGTTACCCAAACATAAGATGCAAAAGCGGTCATCCCTTGCCTGCGTATGTCAGTGCTAAGTCGCTTCAGTCATGTCCGACTCTTTCACCATCCCATGGACTGTAGCCCACCAGGTTCCTCTGCCCATGGAATTCTCCAGTCAAGAACAATGAAGTGGGTTGCCATTTCTCCTCCAGGGGATCTTTCCAACCCAGGAATCGAACCTGTGCCTCTCACGTCTCCTACATTGGCAGGCAGGTTCTTTACTAGTGCCACCTGGGAAGCCCAGTCATCTCTTGGTGTGCCCTAATTAAAGGTAAATTTCATTAAGAAAATAAAAAGATTTTCATTTTTAGAGAAGACAAGGACGCCATCTCCAGCCCTGGGGGGTGACCTCAGATACTGTTGGAGACCGTGGTTTCAGACACTCAGATGTTCCGAGGCTTGACCTTCCCTCCAAAGGGCTCCTGGATCTCTTCTTTGAATCAGCTGACAGCAAAGCAGGCAGTGGTTGTTCTAGAGATTTATCAGAGGAGGGGACCCCTTCCTCCTCCGCCACCCACGGATCTTCAGGGAAACCTGCTCAGGGGTGAGGGGCAGCCTTGTCTCTGCGGGGGCTCAGCCTTGGGGTCCAGGAGCCCCAGGCCATCAGGGTGAACTTTCACACCAGCCAGAGGGCCCAGGGCTCTCCTCCAGTATCAGGACTCAGCTGTAGGGCTCAAGCAGAGCGGCTGGCAAGCCATGGACAGCCCTGATCTCGGACCATGTGGAACCCACAACCACTCTGGGAGGACCACGCATTCACCTGCAGTCAGTAGACACAGAGGCGGGGCGTGAGGCTGGACCCTCTCTGCGCCCACAGCACGTGGCGTCAGCTCCTCAGGATGCAGCATCCCCTCCCAGTGCTGGACACTGACAGTATCCAGCTCAGCTGAGTCCAGATCTGGGCTGGGCCCCACGGCTCTCCCCCACCCCCCCCCCCCGCGCAGG
>SJYV01043499.1:21689-115116 GCA_006410875.1 Neotragus pygmaeus | reverse complement strand
CCATCCCTGGGATTCTCCAGGCAAGAACACTGGAGTGGGTTGCCATTTCCTTCTCCAATGCATGAAAGTGAAAAGTGAAAGAAGTCGCTCAGTCGTGTCTGACTCAGCGACCCCATGGACTGCAGCCACCCAAGCTCCTCCACCCGTAGGAGTTTCCAGGCAAGGGTACTGGAGTGGGATGCCATTGCCTTCTCCGATAGGTGATTTAAATTTGCTTATTTCTATTCTGTATGCTTCTCAAAATTTGGGCAACAAATACATAGTTATACAGTAAACAAATAATTGTCCAAGAAAAAAGTTTAAAATTACAATTAAGCCCAGGATGTGCTCACTCTGATCTGGATTCTAGGTGCCTGCCCAGGTGGGATCTGCCCAGGCATGACCTGCTCAGGTGTCCATTTGCTCAACTCTCATCTCCAGGGACCACCTTCTACTCATTGGTTACCAATTACTTCATCAGTCACTTACATGGAAGACTCCTCCCTACTTAGCAAGTCAGACAGAATTAATGTTTCTTTCCTTCCAAAACTGTATCTGGACTGAAACCAAATTAATGCATGAGAATTCACAAACAATAGCCTTCTCTTTGGTATACGCCCCAGGCGAACTTTTGAACATTTCCAAGGCTCTTTGGAGGGAGGAGCCTGGTAGGCTACAGTCCATGGGGTCACAAAGAGTCGGACACAACTGAGCGACTTTACTTACTTAATTTAGGCTCTTCTTTGGAGAACCTGCCTCCTGCCTCTGCCCTCCCTCCATCCACGAACATGCAAGGAACCAGAGGCTTCTCTCAATGAGGTGGAGCACAGGTGTGAATAAGCACGGCGCTGGGAAAACAGCTCAGGTAATAAGTGAGGGAGAGGGGAGCCTGAATGGAGGAGAAGTCGGAGTTGTAAGACTGTCTGAGACTGAAAGACCAGTGCAGCTGTAACGAAGAGTGTCAGGCGAGATGGGGCTGGGGATACACATGCACTTCACGGATAGTGATTTGTGGGTCTTGTGGAAGATTTGGGGCTCTGTCTTAAGAACAACAGAACCGATGACATATTTTCAGCAGAGGGTGACATGACCAGACCTCTGCTGAGAAAATGTCAACATTGCTGCAGTAGGAATAACAAAATGCAGACACGCTGGACGGCAACCGTAGTGACCATCGGGGAGACCAGACAGCGTGACAAAGGCAGAGATAAAGGGAAGTGGGCAGATTAAGCAATGGGCGGAGAAAAACAATGCAGTGCTTCCCAACTAGGGACGATTTAGACCCTCAAAGGATGGGTGACAAATTCTGGAGAGGTTTTTAGTTATCACAACTTGGAGGGAGGCGCTGACTGGCATCTTAGTGGCCAAGGATATTACTCAGTATCCTACCTGCTCAGGATGGCCCTCCACAAAAAGTGATGCAAAAGGTCAATAGTGCTGCTGTGGAGAAACCTGGGTGAGCAGCACTGAGGTGGGAGAGGCTGCAGGGGAGTCCCCTTTCCTGCAAAGGACCGCCAGTGGTGCTGGCCCCCGAGCAAGCGGACCAGGATGCAGGGAAGGCAGCGAGGGCACCTGTGCCCTCCCGGTGGACCCACTGACATGGTGCACCGGCGCCCCCTCCTCCTCCAGCCTCGGCTCTGAGAAAGCTCTTCTCTGCCTCTTTGGGCCCAGCCCAGCACAGCATCCTGTCCCATTCATCCTCACAGCATGTATGGCTGAGCGGGTTTACCTGCGCCTGCTGGGATTTGTGAGAAACCAGTGCTGTGTTCACACTGGGGAGGGACAGGACCAGACGGCAGGCCCCCATCAGAAGTCTTACCTTTTCACACTGCTCAGGTCTCCCCACCCCGCTCCTCACTGTTCAGTTTTGATGGACTTTTTAGAACCACAGTCCTCAACCTTTTTGGCACCAGGGACCAGTTTGGTGGGAGACAACTCTTCNTGGGATTCTCCAGGCAAGAGTACTGGAGTGGATTGCCATTTCCTTCTCCAGGAGATCTTCCCAACCCAGGGATCAAATCTGGGTCTCCCGCATTGCAGACAGACGCTTTACCATCTGAGCCACCAGGGAAGACTCATACAGAGTCTTAACCACTAAACCACCAAGAAAAGTCCAAAGAGACGATTTTTGTCTTATGTTAAATAGGCTATCAACAAATGTTGTTCCTAGCTTCTAACTGACCTTGTTTCTCAATGAGTTAGTGCTTTTGCAGTTAATCTAAGCCTTGATATATTGATCATTTTAAAATATGTAGCTTAAGTGGAATATACATGTGGTAAATTCATTGGCTGGTATACACTATGTAAATACAGAAAGATTTATTTAAACCCAAGTGTCAGTACTTAGTCACACATCTTCATTTGCCTGCCTCCCACTGGGAGGATATTCAGTCACATAAATGCAGCTAAATTCAGCGCTGCAATTATTTTCTCCAAGTGTTGGATCTCTTCCTTCCTTGCCAGCTGACTATGCACTTCTCCGCCAATTCTCTACCCACTGAAACAAAACAGAGGGTCTGAGATCCTGTGACATCCTTTTCCACTGAAGCCCCAAACTGCTGTGCACCTTGACTTTAGCACGCATGTGATGCCCCCAAAATAAGAGTTACATCCCCAGGACTTGGCACCTGAAAGGAATGGTTATGAAGTTCTCTGGAATGAATTTAGGGCTCCAGAAACACAAGCGAGGGCTTTGTGTGATCTTGCAGAGGAACGAAACCATTTTAAGTGTTAAAAACTTGTGTAAGTGAAAAAGGGTGAACATTAATGCCTGCATTTGACATACACAGAAGNAATGAAGTAATCATTTTCAGTTTTTAAATCAAAATGTCGACTCTGGAAAGTTCAATTTCAGAATAAATATAAATGAAAACTGTTACCAAGCCATAATATCAATTTAGCTTTGTAAGGCAATCTACTGATCCATTTTAGTCCATCTTCACAAAGAAATAAGAACAGTTATTGACTTAATCAAACAGTCTCAATATTATTGAACAAAATATATTTAGCAAAAATTGAAATAACACTTGCTTCCTACAAGAATGGAAAATGTGCATGTGGTGTATTATCATTTGTGTAAGAAAGCAGGCCTGTGTTAATAAATACTTTTATTCGTAAAACAAAAATGGAAGAGTGGACCACAAAATAGGATTAATAGGGGAGATATACTGTTCATGGGGTTCTCACAATGGAAACAGTGACAAACTTTATTTTCTTGGGCTCCCAAATCACTGCATATGGTAACTGCAGCCATGAAATTAAAAGATGCTTGCTCCTTGGAAGAAAAACTATGACCAACCTGTGAAGTGAAGTAGCTCAGTCGTGTCCAACCCTTTGCAACCCCATGGACTGTAGCCCACCAGGCTCCTCCATCCATGGAATTCTCCAGGCAAGATTACTGGAGTGGGTTGCCATTTCTTTCTCCAGGGGATCTTCCTGACCCAGGGATCGAACTCAGTTCCCCCGCATTGCAGGCAGATGCTTTAACCTCTAAGCCACCAAGGAAGCCCTAGACAGCATATTGAAAAGCAGAAACATTACTTTGCCAACAAAGGTTCATCTAGTCAAAGACATGGGTTTTCCAGTAGTCATGTGTGGATGTGAGAGTTGGACTATAAAGAAAGCTAAGTGCTGAAGAATTGCTGCTTTTGAAGAGCAGTGTTGGAGACTCTTGAGAGTACCTTGGACTGCAAGGAGATCCAATCAGTCCATCCTAAAGGAAGTCAGTCCTAAATATGCAATGGAAGGACTGATGCTGAAGCTGAAGCTCCAATACTTCGGCCACCTGATACAAAGAACTGACTCATTGGAAAAGACCCTGATGCTGGGAAAGATTGAAGGCGGGAGGAGGAGGGGACAACAGAGGATGAGATGGTTGGATGGCATCACCGACTTGATGGACATGAGTTTGAGCAAGTTCTAGGCTTTGATGATGGACAGGAAAGCCTGGCGTGCTGCAGTCCACGGGGTCACAAAGAGTCAGACACAAGCGAGCGACTGAACTGAACTGGGGGGAGATATACAGCAGAGCCTTGAACACAGTGGGTTTGGACTGTGTGAATGCATTTCCAAGTAGATTTTTGCCTTGAACACAGTGGGTTTGGACTGTGTGAATGCATGCCATATAGATTTTTGCCAGGGAATGTGAAAGTGCACATGGCCCACAGTTGGCTGGCCAATCTCAAAGTTATACTCAGATTTTTGATTATGAGTGTAGACACCCGACCCTGGCTTGTTCAGGGATCGATTGTACTTTGAACTATCAACCTTACTTTGGAATAGAGTGAGTATTTTAAATGATAATAGATCATAGTTTGTCTTAAAATGTAAATCCAAAACTATTATAAAAAAAATTAAAAATCTGAGGTTAGAAGTGTAGACCTCAGCTGTGAGCTCCCATTCAGAGCACAAGGTCTGAACCTACCACATTGATGCCTGAAGAATAAAAGCAGAAACATTCTGCAGAGGATTTTAACAGGACCATAGTCTATGCACACAGCATACATAATGTCCAGGATAAACACCAAAATAAGAGACACATCAAAAACCAGGATAAAATCAGTCACACAGTCAGCAAATATAAAATGAAACATGATACAGATGCCAGAGCCCTGGGCAGAGGACTAACAACAATGAATACATAGCATTGCTTCATAAAATAAAGGTAAATACCCCTGGAAAAAAATGAAAATGAAGACATTCTCAGCAGAGAAGCAGGATTAAAAAAACCATAGAACTGAAAAATAGAATGTCTGAAAAGACAAATTCACTGAACTGGACACAGCAGAAGGGAGCTGATGGAGGAAAGCTCTGTCACCATGACCGCAGACCAGGAAGGACTTCCCAGTTGAAACAGAGAGAGGAAATAAAGACCAGCAGAGCCTCAGAGACCCGGGGTTGGGGGAGTGGCAATTTAAACAAGCAAATAAACCAGAGACACACGTCACTGAAGTCCAACAAGGGGGAGAAAATGAGATGGAGACACAAAATAGCGTTTGAGGAAATAAAACCTCAAATCAGACCAAGCTTGATGAAAAACATAAATTTACAGATCCAAGAGGCTCAGCACATCCAAACAGAATAAAATCAAAGAAAACAACACCTGGTCACATCACAGTCAAGATGCTAAAAGACCTAAGACACAGAACAGTAACTTGGAAAGAGCTAAAGGAAGCAGACCAGCTGTCTAGAGGGAAAAGGGATTTGAATGACCATGGGTTTCTCATCAGAAACCAGAGTCCAAAGAGCTAAAATTGCTTGGTTTCAATTGATCAGTTAGACTTGATCAAATTTAAAGACTTTTGNTAACTTGGAAAGAGCTAAAGGAAGCAGACCAGCTGTCTAGAGGGAAAAGGGATTTGAATGACCATGGGTTTCTCATCAGAAACCAGAGTCCAAAGAGCTAAAATTGCTTGGTTTCAATTGATCAGTTAGACTTGATCAAATTTAAAGACTTTTGTTCTTCAAATGCCACCATAGAGAAAGTGAAAATGCAAGTCACAGACGAGAAGATTTTACCAAAACACGGATATCAGATAAAGGACTCATGTTCAGAATATTTAAAGTACTTTCCCAAGTCGATAATAAAGACTCCATCGGCCCAGTAAAGATTTGACAGAAGGTTTGAACAGACACTTCACAGAGGGGCCTTGGTCTTTGTCAGGGAGAACATCTTCCTGCTGATCTAAGGGAGGGTCCGGCTTATCCTGGCTCCCAGGTCAGCAGTCCTAGTGAGAGCTGGACCTCTGACCACCGAGAGGGCAGCCCTGCAGGTCAGGATGCTGAAGACCTGCTGAGCTGAGGCAGCAGAGAGCTGAATCTGAGCATCCTAAGGAAATGCCAGCCCAAGTCCAGGATGTCCTTGTGACCTTTGGGTGGGGCTTGCTACTTTTGAGAAACACTCAAAAATTGCTTTTAATGATTGGCTGATATTGAGCATCATGTCTAAGAATCTGCCTGAGTTGGGATCCTCAGTTTCCAAGGCAAAGCCTTCAAAATTGCCCTAATTCCCAGGAGGACCAGCTGTTGTCCTCGTCCCACCTGGGACCCATGTGGGGCCTGGGTTGTAGCCAGAGCTGTAGAGAGAGAAGGAAGCATCAGTGTGGATCTCCAGGTACTCAGCTTCTGCTGGTTTCAGCGCTGATGGCTCTCAACTCAGAAGAAAGAGCCAAGAGTGAAAATTATTTTCAATACTTAAAAAGCTTTTCAGTTAGTGGACAGGGACCGTTTCTGAAGCCATTCCTTGGTTCTGCTAACCTGCAGCCTCTCAGCACTGGCGTCTCTCTTGGGATTCAGCCTTAAGTAAAGCAGTGCCCTGGTCCTGGCTGCTGCCCATCCACCATCACTGGCTCCACCTTGGCTGCTTGTCCAATTGCTGTTAGAGCTGGTGAATATCCTGCAAGTAGTTTGAGCTTGCTTTATCTCCAGTTAAGGTGTGAAAGTGTTAGTCACTCAGTCGTGTCCAACTCTTTGCAACCCCATAGACTGTAGCCCATCAGGGTCCTCTGTCCATGGGATTCCCCAGGCAAGAACACTGGCATGGGTAGCTGTTTCTTTTCCAGGGGATCTTCCAGACCCAGAGATCGAAGTCAGATCTCCCACAATATGGGCAGACTCTTTACCATCTGAGCCACCAGGGAAACCCTATATCGTGTAGGCTTGAGGCAAGTAAAAATTGTAAAGTGTGTTCCTGCTTCTTTATTGGGCCCTAATTNATCCAACTAACAGTTCATGTTGGAATAAATTTCACTTGGCCTACTTTATAGCAAAAGCTACTCTTCTCTTTTTCTTAATAATCTATATTCTACACATATGTGAAACTATTTCATTAGAAGCAATATTCCACTAGTTATTAGAATAGTTGCATAAAAATCACCCATATTTGTTATAAAAATTGCATTAATAACGTATGTATTTGTACTATGCATATGCATTTGTGTATTCCATGTCTCAAAAAAAGGTTCACATGAGAATTTTATTTTAGAATTGATTGCATAGTAAATTGTGTTTGACCTTCAAAAAATTGATAGTCCTACTGTTTGGAGGAGAATAAATTTGCCAATTCTGGCGAACCTCCTTACACTGGTTGCTGGGAAACACAGGAGTGAATATGCCATCTGAGCCCTGAAATAACACTGTTAAGTGTTAATTTTTTTTTTTTTTTTTTTAGAAATTGGCTTTTAACACTAGACAGCTGGAAAATCTAAAAGGTTAGCCTAGATCTGATACACCCACTTGAACTACAAATGCCAAGTTTCCATCAAAACTTTTCATAGGTCAATGAAGCAATTATCCTAGGAACCAAGACTGTGATTATCTGAGGTGGGGAAGTGCACAGAAGCTCTAGGACAAGGTGGGGCTTTCTCATGCTATTCAGGGAGTTTATTCCTAGAAACACCAGAAAGATCTTTAATTTCGACAGCCCAGCTTGCAGGCAGGTCCCAAGAGCAGCCAGGTGGTCTCGACAGGGGCCTGGACCAGGTGACCAAGGTCACAAGCAGGGGGCAGAGGGTGCATCTCTAAACTGAGTCTGACTCGACAAAAACAAGTTTTCTCATGGGGAAGGCTTTTCCAAGTCTGATAAACTGTACTGGGAGCTCATGATTGCTCATTTGAGTGACTGCTAATCTAAAAAGAATTGTTTTGAGAAGATAAAATGCGAGTGAAACAAGGTCAGGTGATGTGAAAGGTGGCCGTCTATTCATAGTGAGATGAGCATGGTCCAGCAGTGGGCAGTATCCCCCTCGACTGTCTGCAAAGTCAAGCAAAGACAGAGTTTTGCAAAATTAATTATGAGGAGGGAGGAGATGGCGGGAACGTGAGACACATCATAGCCAAGGAACCGGCAGCTCAGTTCAGCTCAGAGGGAATCTTTGAAGGCTTGATGACAAACCACGCTTTTCAGCATCCTTCTTTCTGGTTCTTTCTCTGATGGTGAAGCTTCTGATTTCCACCATGTGGAGTGGAGGGCTTCCAGGGTTTGTGCTGGAAAAAGATGTGTATAAGAGACAGCCTTGGTTCTGCTAACCTGCAGCCTCTCAGCACTGGCGTCTCTCTTGGGATTCAGCCTTAAGTAAAGCAGTGCCCTGGTCCTGGCTGCTGCCCATCCACCATCACTGGCTCCACCTTGGCTGCTTGTCCAATTGCTGTTAGAGCTGGTGAATATCCTGCAAGTAGTTTGAGCTTGCTTTATCTCCAGTTAAGGTGTGAAAGTGTTAGTCACTCAGTCGTGTCCAACTCTTTGCAACCCCATAGACTGTAGCCCATCAGGGTCCTCTGTCCATGGGATTCCCCAGGCAAGAACACTGGCATGGGTAGCTGTTTCTTTTCCAGGGGATCTTCCAGACCCAGAGATCGAAGTCAGATCTCCCACAATATGGGCAGACTCTTTACCATCTGAGCCACCAGGGAAACCCTATATCGTGTAGGCTTGAGGCAAGTAAAAATTGTAAAGTGTGTTCCTGCTTCTTTATTGGGCTCTAATTAGTCTGAAAGAATAAGAAGTGAACAAATAAATGTTTTCCTGTAGTTATTTCTTGCAGTAATTCTTTTGAAGGATGAGATCGAACATCTCCCTACAAAACACTTACTACAAGAGACAGAACCCTTCTTAAAATAATTTTCTCAGTAAGGCTGATAAGCTCAGTCATGTAGAAATAGAGTAGGAAGTCAAGAAGAAAGAACCATGTGATATTTGGAGAGACTCCTTGGGAAGGAAAATGCTTGTGCTGCACTGGAGACAATAGAGTCAGTTATCAACTGGCAAAGCGCTGAGGCTATCAAATCAATAACGAATGAGATAAGAGCAGGATTTCTCCCGGAAACAAGAGCAAAAGATAGAGAAATCATAGCTGAACGGATGGCAGGACTTAAGAAATGTACTTTCAATGTATTTTTCAATAACAGATCTTAAAGGCAAATCACTTAACGAAAACAACCAACAAAAGAAGTGAAAATCTCACAACTTTCCCTCTGGCCCGAATGGTGTCCCCTCCTGAAGTTCAGAGGCTGCACGTCTAACCCCCAGCAGCTCAGAATGGGCTGTATTTGAAGATGGGGCAGTTAAAGAGCTGACCAACGCTGTGCAGCACAGGGAGCTCTAGTCAGTATTCTGTAATAACTTATATGGGAAGAGAATCTGAAAAGCAATGAATGCATGTGTACGCATAGCTGAATCACTTTACTGTGCACGTGGAGCTAACACAACATTATAAATCAACTATACTCTGATAAAATTGTTTAAAAATAACTACACAATTAAATAAGAACAAAGCTGTTAGGGTAACCCAAACCCAACCTGACTGGTGTTCTTATAGAAGAGAACATTCGGACCAAAGACCCTAGAAGTACCTGCTCACAAAATCACGGGAGAACACAGCAGGAAGGCGTGTCTGCAGGCCAAGGGGAGAGGCCTCGGGAGAAGCCAGCCCCTCGGACACCTGGTCCTGGACGTCTGGCCTCCAGGACTGGGAGAGAATAAATGCCTGCTGTGTAAGCTCCATGCATACTAATAAACGTTCCATAGTTAAAAAAAAAAAAAATCTTCAATCTGCCAATCAAAAGGGGTAACTAATCTAAAGAAGAATGCAAGAATACATAGGCCAGCACCTAGACGTATCCTATAAAATTTCAGAAACTTTTAGGCAGGAAAATATAACCTGCTAACTAACCTTGTAGTTCTGTCTCATAGCATCAGGCACTAGAATTTAAGAAAGAACCATCTGTAGGATTTTGAGATTAAAGTATTGTTCAGTTAAAAACAAAAAAATATTCAAGTTACATACAAATTGATTGTCCTTCATGTGGAAGGAAAAACAGAGAGAAAGAAATTAAGAAAAGGCATCACAGACAAGCAAATACTCATAAGCTACTTTTCCTGTACTTCAAAAGTAGATGTTATTGTTATTTATTGACTAAATAGTATCCAACTCGCCTGCAATCCCGTGGACTGTAGCCCACCAGGCTCCTCCATCCACGGGATTTTCCAGGCAAAAGTACTGGAGTGGATTTCCATTTCCTCCTCCAGGAGATCTTCCTGAGCCAAAGATTGAACTCGTGTCTCCTGAGGCACCAGGGAAGTCCCCTCAAAAGTGGATAAAACTACATAAAATTAAAACCTCAAACATAGCAAAGTCACAGTAAAACAGAACTAGCTGTAAGCAGAGAAACCACTAAGACAGAGATCAATTTAAACGTCATATAACAAGAAATGTAATTAAAAGAAAAAAATTTAAGGAAAAAGATACAATTTAAAATGGGTAATTGAATAATAGTCTGGCTCTAAAATCCTAAATTATGTTAACACATGCTGACAAGTAAGAACAAGAGCCAGAAGTGCTGTGAATCTGTAAGTAGAGGTCAATATATTAACTCTTATCTTTAATTTCATAGGAGGTGCAAATTAAGTTCAGACGTTTTTAAACATAAAAATTAACACCTGTATAATATAAACAGAATATAATTTTCCATTTGCCACACAGAACTCAGAAACGCCAGTGCTGAACGTGGATCTGTCTGAGTCCAAGTCTGTGTCCTCAGCCCACAGTTGCCAAANAATTAAGTTCAGACGTTTTTAAACATAAAAATTAACACCTGTATAATATAAACAGAATATAATTTTCCATTTGCCACACAGAACTCAGAAACGCCAGTGCTGAACGTGGGTCTGTCTGAGTCCAAGTCTGTGTCCTCAGCCCACAGTTGCCAAATTGAGCGAATAAAACACAGACTGCCCGGTTACACTGAATCCCAGACAAGGACCAAGACACTTTTTAGGGTGACTGTGTCCCATGCAGTGTCTGGCACCCAGTTTTTATCTGGCAGCGGGGCCCAGCCAGGAAAGATGAATGCTAGGAAACACACGCCCCTCTAAAGCCAGAGCGTGCCAGAGAACCTGTGAAAACGGCCACTCTGGTCGCTGTTCACCCTGGAATTCTTCGGGCTCAGACGATGTTCTCTGAGGTGGGCTCAGCTGTCCCAGGTCCCTTTGCCCTGGCCCCTCTTAGGGGGCCTGTGCTCAGCTTTCAAAGCAAGAAAAGGAAAGTTTGAAAAAGTGTAAAATCGAATGTCAAAACACAGATTCTAGCAACTTTTCTCTGAAAGTGCAGATATTGGCTGCTTTACTTCCAAGTGGAGACCCCATGCTGCAGGACTTGGAAGCATGTCTGTTTTCTTATTTCGACATTGAGCCCTGAAATAACACTGTTAAGTGTTAATTTTTTTTTTTTTAGAAATTGGCTTTTAACACTAGACAGCTGGAAAATCTAAAAGGTTAGCCTAGATCTGATACACCCACTTGAACTACAAATGCCAAGTTTCCATCAAAACTTTTCATAGGTCAATGAAGCAATTATCCTAGGAACCAAGACTGTGATTATCTGAGGTGGGGAAGTGCACAGAAGCTCTAGGACAAGGTAGGGCTTTCTCATGCTATTCAGGGAGTTTATTCCTAGAAACACCAGAAAGATCTTTAATTTCGACAGCCCAGCTTGCAGGCAAGTCCCAAGAGCAGCCAGGTGGTCTCGACAGGGGCCTGGACCAGGTGACCAAGGTCACAAGCAGGGGGCAGAGGGTGCATCTCTAAACTGAGTCTGACTCGACAAAAACAAGTTTTCTCATGGGGAAGGCTTTTCCAAGTCTGATAAACTGTACTGAGAGCTCATGATTGCTCATTTGAGTGACTGCTAATCTAAAAAGAATTGTTTTGAGAAGATAAAATGCGAGTGAAACAAGGTCAGGTGATGTGAAAGGTGGCCGTCTATTCATAGTGAGACGAGCATGGTCCAGCAGTGGGCAGTATCCCCCTCGACTGTCTGCAAAGTCAAGCAAAGACAGAGTTTTGCAAAATTAATTATGAGGAGGGAGGAGATGGCGGGAACGTGAGACACATCATAGCCAAGGAACCGGCAGCTCAGTTCAGCTCAGAGGGAATCTTTGAAGGCTTGATGACAAACCACGCTTTTCAGCATCCTTCTTTCTGGTTCTTTCTCTGATGGTGAAGCTTCTGATTTCCACCATGTGGAGTGGAGGGCTTCCAGGGTTTGTGCTGGAAAATGAGCGTCGTGCTTGAAGAAGCACCAACCGCTCTGGGTTCGGAGCATTGTGTAATGGTAACGAGACCCTGACTCGCTCGGCTCCCAGGACTCCTTGGAACCCCCCAAATCTGAGCCCCAGAGTCCTGACCAGCACTGCTACATAGGAGGCAGGTGGGCTCAGGGAGGCGGGAGGGGCAGGCAGGCCCTACGCACCCCCAGGGTAGCGGGACCGTTGTCAGGGGCAAGACCCCAGCTAGGCCATGTCACATCAGAACTGTCTCTGCCGGGCCTTCCACTCGGTTAGATGAGCCCCACTGTCTTTGGATATGAACATATGGCCACACGCACTCCTCACAATATGTTATAATATTTATTATGCCACCACGCTGTGCCGAGTTAAAACTAAGTGACATAAATTCTGTGGAACACATATGTTTTCATAAGAGTGTCTCTGACACCATCTTCGTACGTTCATCCGATCAGATCACGGGTCCTTGCTGGGAGATAAGAACAGTTAAGTTCGGGTGAGCTGCTCCTGTCTGGCTCCTCCCCTGGCAGGGCCGTGCAGGACACAGGGATGGAGGCTGAGGCAGGGACGCTTCTGCCCTGGACACCTGAGGAGGAAGGAGAAGACCGTGAAGGAAACGCTTGCGGTGGCATCCTTGCAAGTGAACAGGATAAAAGCAAAACCACAGAAGACTTACTAAAAATTATTCTGTGGGACTTCCCTGGTAGTTCAAGGTTTAAAACTCCACGCTTCCACTGTAGGGGGCACAGGTTCAATTCCTGGTCACGGAACTAAGATCCCACATGTGTCGTGGTAAGGCAAAAAAAATTATTTTGTGCCACCAGAGAAATATACTGATAACATCTTGAGTGCTTTGTTGCATATTCTTCCAGATTTTTTTCCCTATTTGTATGTAGGTGATAGAGAGATGCTTGATCGATACACAGACAGGGCCTATATGCATAGATACACAGCATGCACATGGAGTGAATGCTCTACACCCTGTTTTTCATTCGACAGTACATCTTGCACATGTCCCTGTGTTAATAAACACACGGGATTCAGTTTTAATGGCCGAACAGTTTTTATGTCATGCTACACCGTGTAATTGCTTCACACCACTCCCCTATCAGGGACTATTTAGAATTTTTCTTAAATTCGTACCTATTCTAAAGAATGGTGCATGCTCACAATAATGCTTCTCTAATTCTGTATTTAGAAAGCAAACACCCATGTACCTGGCTAATTATTTTCTCTGAGTACATTTCTGGAGGCAACAGCAAGGTGGATGTGAGGCTCACGTCAAGGCTGTGCAGGCTTGTTGCCCACGTGTCCTGGTCAGTGCATGCATCTCCCCAGCCCAGTGGTGGGCTCAGGGCACTGGGAGGACTGGTCCTGTGTCTGCACAGCAAACATCACGCTTGCAGGGCCATTAATTCCTGCTCATCCCAAGACTGACACTTATGTGGGCCCAAAAGACGGAAAAGCAGGAGCAAGAATTTGCCAGTGGAGGCAGCAAACGTGGAGCCAGATTGAACTGAGTGCCTGCAGCTGCTCATCCTCTGAGCTGCAGCGATGACACCTGGCACACGTGTGTCGGGTGACCTGAACGTGGGGTCAATCACGCCACGCGAACAGCACTGGGAAGGTTCCAGGGAACGTTCTAGAAACTCAGCAAGAGGCACATACATGTTTCGAGGAAGTTGGGGCAAATAGACAAGCTAAGTCCTGGGCAACCACCATTTATTCCTGCTTCTCTTACTAAGGCCCAGTTTTTAGGTTTTGGCTTCCCAGGTGGTACAGTGGTAAAGAATCTGCCTGCCACTGCAGAACAGATAAGAGGCCTGGGTTTGATCCCTGGGTTGGGAAGATCCCCTGGAGGAGGGCATGGCAACCCACTCCAGTATTCTTGCCTGGAGAATCCCATGGACAGAGGAGCCTGTGAGGCTACAGTCCATGAGGTCGCAAAGTGTCAGACATGATTAAGCATGCATATACACACAAGTCCCGAATAAAGAGAATTATAACCTCAGATATGCAGATGACACGACCCTTATGGCAAGAAGTAAAGAGGAACTAAAAAGCCTCTTGATGAAAGTGAAAGAAGAGAGTGAAAAAGTTGCCTTAAAGCTCAACATTCAGAAAACAAAGATCATGGCATCCAGTCCCATCACTTCATGGGAAATAGATGGGGAAACAGTGGAAACAGTGTCAGACTTTATTTTGGGGGCTCCAAAATCACTGCAGATGGTGACTGCAGCCATGAAATTAAAAGACGCTTACTCCTTGGAAGGAAAGTTATGACCAACCTAGATAGCATATTCAAAAGCAGAGACATTACTTTGCCAACAAAGGTCCGTCTAGTCAAGGCTATGGTTTTTCCTGTGGTCATGTATGGATGTGAGAGTTGGACTGTGAAGAAAGCTGAGCACCGAAGAATTGATGCTTTTGAAATGTGGTGCTGGAGAAGACTCTTGAGAGTCCCTTGGACTGCAAGGAGATCCAACCCGTCTAATCTAAAGGAGATCAGCCCTGGGTGTTCTTTGGAAGGAATGATGCTAAAGCTGAAACTTGAATACTTTGGCCACCTCATGTGAAGAGTTGACTCACTGGAAAAGGCTCTGGGAGGGACTGGGGGCAGGAGGAGAAGGGGACAACAGAGGATGAGATGGCTGGATGGCATCACTGACTTGAAGGATGTGAGTTTGAGTGAACTCTGGGAGTTGGTGATGGACAGGGAGGCCTGGCGTGCTGCGATTCATGGGATCTCAGAGTCGGACACGACTGAGTGACTGAACTGAACTGAAATGAGGGATTACAATACCAGGCAGAAGTCAAATTCAGTTTCAGAAAAGACGTAGATGGATGCATGCATGTGCACAAGGCTTCTCAGAGTCGACTGAACTCTCAGCTTCTCTCTGTGGCTCCATCATCTCCTGATGAAATAAGTGTCACCAAGCAAAGCCGGCTGCTGCGTTGTCGGCAGTCAGGCCCCCACTCCACCCCCAGCAGGGTCCCTGCACACAGTTGACACCTTCGGTATCCACCAGAAGGCCTGAGGATCACAGGCCTTCTAGACCACCTATTTCCAGACGTCTTTCAAAAACTGTGGACATTTCTCCTTTTTTTCTTTTAGAAAGACTGTTGATATTTTCCCCCTGCCTCTTGAGGTAGCTCCTTAAAGAAATACAATCAGAAAGTTGCTAATTGCTTCTTTATTTTATAGTGGCAGCTCTGATTTTATTTTCCTCTGGCAATAAAGTATTATTAAAAGTTGTTTGATTTGATTTTTTTTTCACGTCTAAATGTTTCAACAAATGCTCATTTAAGAGCTGTTTACTGTGCTTTCTCTTCTCCTAAAAAGTTCACGTTGAAAAAATAAAACAGGCTACTCAGAAAGATTTCTGTGTTCCCAGTTCCTTCACAATAAGACAGCAATTTCTGAATTTCAGAGCTGGAGACGTCATATTATTTGTTGTTACTGTGTCTCAAAAGCCGGTGCTTAGGCAGTCTTCACTCACGCTGTGCTCAGCTGCCCTCGGGGGACACAGTGTTAAACTGTCAGGTGGCCCTGGGGCTCTGTGACGTGCAGGCGTGTCCAGAGCCAGGCCACCTGCTCTCATGTCAGAGAGCCTGTCACAAACCCACAGGAGAAGAGACCGCTGACCTGCCTGGAATATGGCACTCTCATGCTTCCCTCATAGGTCAGTGGTAAAGAATCTGCCTGCAATGCCAGAGACCTGTGGGTTCGATCCCTGGGTCAGGAAGATCCCCTGGAGAAGGAAACAGCAACCCACTCTAGTACTCTCACCTAGAAAACCCCATGGACAGAGGAGTCTGGTGGGCTATAGTCCATGGGATTGCAAGAGTTGGACACAACTTAGCGACTAAAACACCGTGGAGACTCAGTATCAATTACGAAGACACCTGTAAAGCCCGTTGTTGGATAGTGTTATGGAGAAGTGAGGGAGCTTTACAATCAGGAAATAAGAACTGCTAGCTAAAGAAGAAATCAGAAAGTCCCTGAAGTGTGCAGATGTCCGCCTGGTCTCCCCGCTCGTCTCCACAATTCTCACGTCTCCCTCACCCTTGTCTGGTCTTTGCAGTCCTGGAGCCCAGATCCAGCTCGCAGCCCCAAGGGCTTGGTCTACAGACATCTCCCTCCCTACACAGCTCCCTCCATCTAAGTGCACTTCTTACCTCTCTGGAGTTCATTCAGGCCTCTCCCCCAGCCCTTCCGCCTGGTGCTGGTCGAGCCCAGGGATCAAATTCAAGCCTCCTGAATTGACAGGTGGATTCTTTACCACTGAGCCACCAAGGAAGCAAGAGGTTTACTATTTAAACTCTATTTTCAAATGAAATAACAGAATGGGTCAGAAATAAATCAGCAATATTTATTGCCTCTATGAATCCTCCACTCTGTAACAAAAAAATGAGTCAAAAAATGAGTGGAGAAAGATGGAGAACTGAATTAATTGTTTGATGTGTCCTGAAGCCACTACCCATTGCAAACTTCTTACAGAACTATTTATGTGTTTACAAATTCAGTAATAATTTTTAAAGACTTCTTTGCTAGGAACTATTCTAATATATTTTCTTTTATAAAGTTCCCAGAAATTAAAAAGAACAACAGATAGGCATGTGGCTGTCACCAATAAGTCTATATTTCATGAAACAATCAGATCACTGTTCAAATTCCCAAGAACCAAAGTAAGGTCTATAGAATTAATCAGACTCTTCCTTCCATGTGTCAAATTTAGCCTTAGGATCTAGTCTGATGGGAAACCTATAAGTCATTTCTGGACCCACGGAGCTGCTGTTTTGTCTCCAACACCTACCTTGCCAAAGGAATTATTTACTGGATGTAAATAGTGCCTAAAGGTGTCATTTGACTACTGTACTGTCAAGCTGAATTATTCATTTCCATTTGCAAAAAACGCCAAAAATGCAGTGAACAGATGTTGTTTGCAGGGGACAAAAGAAAGCAAGAAAAATAGTAGGAATGTAAGAAGATATTTAACATACTGATGAAGTTGCTATATATTTTTTGTGTTATTTGTGGGAAATCAAACTCATTTGACTAATCAAAGATTATGGTGAGTTATCACATGTAATGTAGATGGATGACAATTTTTCAAAAAGATGTGACATCATAGATGTTAAGTTACATAACTGGTATAGTGCCATAGACATAAAGCTAGGCATCACCAGAAATGTGATGCCAGTGAAGTAAATTATTGAATATAATTTAATCATCTGTTGTTCGCTGGTATATGCACACAAAGAATGTCACTGGGGCAAAATTTTCATTGAGGTGTATTTTGGAAAATGCCACTGAGGAGAACTCCAGCTGGCAAAACTTCAGCTGGTAACAGAAACATAGCTTTAGAATAGATCCAGCCTAAATACAACTGGCACCCAAATTGAACTATATTTGGTGCCAAGTGTTTTAGAAAAGTCTACTTGGTTATAGACTGGCAAGTGAATTCAAAGCTATTGCCATTGCAGAGACTGATAACAAACAATTTTTCATGGGAGGAATCAAAGGAAGCTCATATGATCATATCAATTAACGCAGAAAAAAATTTGGCAAAATCCAACATAATTCAAGATAGAAACTCTTAGAAAACTAGGACAGGAGGGGAATCTCCTCAACTTAATAAGGTACGAGCTCAGTGGCTAAGTCATGTCGGACTCTGCAACGCCACGGACTGTAACCCACCAGGGTCCTCTGTCCTTCGGATTTCCCAGGCAAGAATACTGAAGTGGGTACCGATTTCCTTCTCCAGGGGATCTTCCCAACCCAGGGATCAAATCCATGTCTCCCACACTGCAGGTGGATTCTTTATCACTGAGCCACCTGGAAAGCCCCTAATAAGGAACACTGATTGGGAAAAAAAAAAAAAAACACAGTTAAAGCAATTCATAATGATTTCCCCCTAAGATTCAGAAGAAGGTAAGGATGGATTCTCTCACCACAACTGTTCAAAACCACAGTGGAAGTCCTGGCCAGTGAAATAAAAACAAGACAAAGATTTAAAATGCATGGATTGGGAAGGAAGAAACAAAATTGTCTTTGCAGATGGCATGTATATCTATGTAGAAAATACCAAAGGTGCAAAAACAAGACAAAACTCTTAGAACAAATAAAAAAGAGGGAGTTTGAAAGATGCAAGATTAATACAGTAAAGTAGAATCTGTCACATAAACCAGCCAAGTGCATCTAGAAGTAAGAATGCCAAAATACCGTCAATAACAGCACCGAAAAAGTACTCAGGTACAATTCAAGGTCAGCATGGACACTGATAGGTCATGTTGATAGGATGTGATGAGAAGGGAACTTTATTTTGCTGGTCTTCCTTTCCAGGCTAACCATGGGAAAACATCAGACACACTCAGATTAAGGGATAGTCTACGAACTGCCTGATCAGTGTTCTCAAAACTGCTAACGTCACCAAAAATAAAGATATTCTGAGAAAACATCACAGCTTCAAAGAGCCTAAGGGACGTGACCAGCCACCACCTCTATGGTGACACTCAGTGAAGGATTGAGTAACTGGGGCCAAGTAGACAAAGAGCTCAAGCATCACAGTGTCACAGGGAGAAAATGCCCAGCGTCCTCAGCGTGGACGTGGGCGCTGCGAAGCTTCCCGCTAATGAAAATGTAGTTTGGGGAAAGGTGATGTGCCCTCCTTAGAGAGAAAGGCATCGCTAGCCTAGCCTCTGGGGACAGACCAGCCAGACAGACTTGGTCAGTCTGAGTCAGCCAGTCATGAAACAGGGTGTGCTGGCGATGACCGCAGGGACCATCACCACACCGAGTCAGTCCTGGACTCACACTGCAGGGCCTGCAGAGAGGTGGGCTGGATCCCTGCGTGTCAGTTCTGTCCATCCAGAGAGAGGCACAGGACCTGGAAGTCATGCACAGGAAAGTAACCATTTTTACCAGGAAAAAAAATCAATCTTGAATGTCAGCTCCCGTGAGAATTTGTTAAAGATATTTTAACCTAAATTGGCTCATCTCTGTCTATAGTGGGAAATGAATGGACCGCATCTGCGTCAATGCCTTCATTTCAACCCTCTCCCTGAACAGGGAGCCTCTCCAGTCCATTTGGCCTCAGATCAGTACGGATCAGGAGGCCGACAGAGGGGCAGGGCAGGCCTGTGGGCCTCATAGACCCTCCGCAGCCCCCATCTTGCAGGGGACCCTCCCCCGCACCTGGGGGCCAGGAGCTAAGAAAGCAGTCCCCATCCAGGGAGAGACCCGCCAAAATCCTTGCCAGCTGTGAGCTGGGAGAATCCTTATCCTAAAACATTATTATTTACGGGGAGATCTTCAGTGCATGGACACTCTGGACCGAGCAATAATCTGCATGTGCTCACCATGTCCCTCCTATTTATCCAAAGCTTTGAATCACCCCCATTTTTTCTGCAGACTCCCCACTGGCATCTAGGGCACAGAGGGTGCCCTGGGCCTCAGCCCCTGTTTGCTGTTTCTCAGCTTAGAATCCGTCTCACAGCAGTTCTCCCTGCCGTTAAGGCCAGACGACAGGAGTGGCCTGCATCAGGAACAGGAGGCTCGCGGGCGGTGGGCAGGGCCCCAGGAGCCCGCACACAGGCCAGAACCTCCCGGACAGACACTAAAATCCGAACCTTGCCATCCAGGGGTCTCTCAGGGCCCACCAGGCCCAAGGCCTCCACTCCGGGAGGTCAGATTCAAGCTGAAAAACAAAGCAAAGTACTTCTTCCTGAAAATCTGCGAAAGGATGATGGACACACCCATGCAAACCGGAAGCCTTGTGACCCCGGGGAGCGGGTGTGGCTCCCTAGACAGTGGTTCTGGTAGGCAGCGAGCATCCCGGGCTGGTGGAGAGGCAGGACCACCCAGGGCCCATGCCTTCCGGCTTCTCAAGCAGCGATGGCGCCCAGGCAGTTCCTCTGTGCGGACATGGGATGAGGAGCCTGGAGGGGCCTCCAGCTGGAGCAACAGAAGAGGAGCCCAGAGGCCAGGGACCCATGACTCGGGGTCACTCAGAGACTGGACACTCATCTTTCCTGCTTTGGTGTCTCCACCTGGCAAGACCACTCACCTTGCCTCTGGAGCTAGAGGTCGGGGGTCCCCTGGGGAAGTTCTCCTGAAAGAAGCTGATTGTAAGACAAGGAACGAATGAGGGCAAGAAGGTGCTGCTCTTATCCAGACCCCAGGGGCCTCGGGCTTGGGCTCGGAGCATCCCCGGGGGAGCCCCGGGCCACAGAAAGACCCTGTCTGCAGCTTGAGGTGTGGACCCAGCCTCGGAGGACCACTCCCCACCCTGCCAGCAGAAATAGAATCTCCTCGATTTCCATCTCACGATATTCAACTTCTGCTGGGCCGGGTCTCAGCCATGAGATGGGAAGCAAGGATGAGCAGGTGAGACTTAGGGTTCACCCTGACCCTGAACCTCACCGCAGCAGGGATGGCTGAGGACACAGACGGGCAGGGCCCTGGGTGACCCCAAGACAGGTCACACTCCTCCCTGGAGAAACAGAATTTGCAATCAACCACTCATACTTGTATTGAAATTATGACTTCATTTCCTAATATATTGTCGAGACTGTGGCATACTTTTTATGTGAGTAAATATTAAAATGCATCAAATTGGCCAGTGAAGATGAAAACCCTTGGCAAAAGACTTGCAATTAAAAATGTACATTTATTGATAGGCATATTGGATATGCATTTTCTATTTATTTATTTGAATTTTTATCCTTCATCTCCCTCAACTAAAAGCAAAACCACTGCTGACCCCACTGACAAGTATAGTATGAGATGGTTTAACATGATGATACGTCTGAAGGGCTAAGGGTATATTCCCAATGACTTTTCTTCCTTGTTCTTTGTGGGTTTTTTTTTTTTTTNGCTCAAAATTCTCCAAGCCAGGCTTCAGCAATATGTGAACCGTGAACTTCCTGATGTTCAAGCCGGTTTTAGAAAAGGCAGAGGAACCAGAGATCAAACCCCCACCCGCCTCACCTATTCCACTACTTGGGCAAATATCTACATGAGTCACTCTGTCATTTCTTCGGGTTGATGCTCAAGAGGTACCTTATCAGAGAGCCTTTCCCGGAATATCCTGGATTCTTATCTCCCTAGCCCTATTTTATTTTTCTACATCGAAGGTCACCCTATGAGCTGTAGCAAAATGTCAGCTCCATAGGCAGGAGAATTTTAATTAACACTTGTCAGATAAATAACTTTGGAAGGGAGAAGGTGAAAGATCCTCAGAAAACACCCAGCTCCCATGTAGCCTCAGGAGACTCCAGCCTGTGGGGAAGACTTGTCCTCAGTGTTCGGGGGAAAAAATGGCTCTCGAGTCAGAGGGACCAGGATTAACTTGACTTGATTTTATAAGTCTCAGCTTTCTTACCTATGAAATGAGGATGATGATAGCATTGAGTCACTGGGTTGTGTGAGGATTAAATGAGATAAAGCATGTAGTTTGGTTACTCTAAGACAGAGTAGGCATGTACACACTCAGCTGTCTTTAGCATATCATGATTATGTTTAGTTAACATTCAGACCGTGTGCACCTGCACTTATATACAGGTCCAGTGGTCTCTGGAATATAAATTAGTCCTTAGAGATTGCTCATCCTGAGCCAGGCCTTCAGTGAACAGGCCTGGGGAAATGTGCTTCTGACCTCATGAAGCTAGGTGGGCTCTGACCTGAAATGACCCATCTGTGATGCTGGGACAAAGAGATGCCTTTGGGCCTAGGGCTGGGAGTTCCTCCAGGCTCACTGGTTCTCCATCCTGAAGTGGTGGGACAGACCACTGGTTCTCTGCTGCTCCCAGAAATCTCTCCCAAGTTGAACTCCTTTCTACCATATGCCCCTGCTCTGTAGCCTTGTGCCTCTGACTCAAAGACTCAAACAAGGGCCACAGCGCTTATCCAATGTACTGAGGCCCCACTTCCCACTGACCCCACTGGACTTCAGGTAACTGAGCTGGATACCAACATAACTGAGTACTACTCAACATGGTACCTGCATGGGGTGAGGGCAGGGTCAGCTGGCTGGGGCCAGTGTGCACCTCATTCCGAACAGTTCCCCGACCACTTGAGATCATGCAGTACCTCAAGATCTCCAAGGCCAATCTGGGGATCCAGGCAAAAGCCCTGAAGAAACAAACAGTTCTCTGGACACTTAATACGGGAAAAAACTCGGCAGAGAAGGTGAATGACTCACAGCAAACCCCACCCCAAACCCTACTGGAGCCATAACCTGTGTGGCAGAAGCTCCTGGGTGGCTGAAGCAGTTAAACAAGAGAGGTCTCTTGGAACCAGTCCCAGAGTCTCCCGTGGGGCCCCTTCTCTGGCGGCCTCTCCAGAAGCCCCCAGGGCTTGCTATTTTCCCCAGAAGTGCTCTGCTGTGCCTTTGAGCAATGTCACCAAACAAGTTAGCTCAATGAGCCCTTCCGGGATGCCTCCCTCCTCTAGGTGCCTGGTCTGGAGAGTGGGAGGGCCTGGCAAGAACCCCTCCCTATTGGCTCCCTAGCACTCTTGCTCCCTCTTCCTGCTTAGATAGTGCCCTAATCTGCCTTGATGCTTGGGAAGTGGGCTGTCTGGGACGATGGTTGTCAGGGTGCTTGGATGTGAGGCAGACAGGGTCCAGGTCAGGTTCTGCTGCAGCTGCTTCAGCAGGATGTCTACTCTGTGGTGAGAGGATAGCCTGGTTCTTGCCACTGGTGGTGGCCACTCCCCTCTCTGACAAAGGCTGCTCACCCTTCCGAAGCAAACTCTAGTCCAGAAAGGGGTGGCTCACCAGGTACAAGAGGCAGCTTGGTTATCTGAGCCAGGGCACCCTTGAGAGCAAAGTCCCAAGCTGCAAGACACCTTCAGGAGCTGCCTGCTCACCCCACAGTCAACCTCTGCCAATCTTTGCGAGTACTCTGCCCGGCAAATCTGTGTGAGTTAAGTGTGGGCGGGTACTCCTTGGCCACTGCCCGCTATAGGACTTTGCCCTTATAGCCAAAGGAAGAGCTCCAGGCCTCGCTGTTGTATTCCCCAGCAGGGAACCGGCTAAGGGACCCTAGAGAGACCCAGTCCTCCTACCGCAAATAGCAACGTAGACGGTAGGGGCCCCGTCTTCAAGCCCCTCCCTCCAAAGATGACAGCTCTCCGGTCTCTCGGCGCCCCCAGGCCACGTGGGTTGGCAGTCGGACTCACCTGTTTCTCGGGGAAGGGGGTAGGGAGAGAACACAGAGATTGCCGGTCACTGCCCTCTGCCGGACCCCCGGGAGGGCACGGGTATCCGGCCAGGCCCAGACTGATGGCTCAGGTTCGCAGGACCACGGCCCCCTGCGGACGCAGACATGGCCACGGCGCAGGCCACCACTCCCTCCCACCGCCCCTTGCCGATTGCCGGTTCAGGAAGACAGCATTCGCCGGCCTCTCGCGGCGGAGGCCCGGCTCCAGTCGCTGGGCCTGGCCCTGCCCGCCTCTGGTGTGCATTATGGGAAATGTAGTCCGCAGGGCACGGCCGCCGCGGGGCGGGGAGGGTCGCGGGTCTGGGCAGAGCCCGGGGTTGGGTCTGACCCAGGCCAGGGATGGCCGCCTGCCGCTCTGCCTTCTGCAGGGTCTCAGCCAAGTTCAGACACCTCCCCAAACCCATAGCCCCGGGTGGATCGCAGGCCCAAACTCCCCAGACCCTCTGCCCGAGCGAACAAGAGGTTTACTTCGAGGAAAAGACTTTCTTTCCCCTCTAGCGTGCTTTCCTCCACTAATTGTGGAAGGACAGTGCAAGTTTGGGGGCTGGATAAATGTCATAAGTGAGCCCGGCCGCACTGGCTGTAAAGGATGTAGGCACACGGTTTGATGCTAAAAGGACATCTTTTCAATCACATTTTAATATATGAGTCTCTAGAACGGTAGTTCTCAATTCTGCATATAGAATGATCTGCAGAACTTAAAACACACAAATGCCTGGAACTTTTGATTTAATTGGACTGGGATGGGCTCACGCATCCATATCTTTTTTAAACCTTCCCAGGTGATTTGCCAGGGCAAGGAAACTCTCCTATGAACATTTGTAATTTCCTAGATGCAAAGTGATTAAAAAAAAAAAAAGGACAACATAAAACTTTCCCAACAATTTTATTTTGGGAGAGTACTTTAAAGAAATCAAGTTAGGGATTAACAATGATACTGCTCATGTGTCTCTGAAGCAATTAAATTACTTAATAGTCTCATGGTTAGTTCACCCAACAGTTTCGGGATGAAGGAAAAAGTCCGAAGTCACTCCTCTGATTATCCTTGTTGCTCCAAGCACCCCAATTGAATGTCCTGTCTCCATCTCAGTCCTATACCGGAGCTGGGGGAGCCCTGCCCCCGGGGCTTTTCTCACAGTCTCAGACAACTGCCACTTGGAGACCACGTGCACAAATTGGGCTGTGACTGACACTGTGAGAAAGCTGTGGCCTTTTATGAGAGATGGCTTTGCTCAGGGCTATTAAACTCATGCACATAGTTTAAGGGAAGATTTCTCCTCCCTTTTAGTTAAGAATATGTGAGAAAATGCCCAATTCCTTAGCTATCCTTGGAGAGAGGAGTCTCTCCAAGTCTTCACAGGTCACTCAGTAATTTTTCTCCTCATTGGCTCAGGAGGACAGGCTTCCTCCCTTAGAGTAAATATCACTGATACAGTTTTACTCTCACTAGTCCTGCCATATTACAAGAGTATAAGCCAAGAAGATCTCATATTCTCTGATTTGAACAGAAATATGCTGACTACATTCCATTAACCAGAAGCTGCAGCCCATAGAATTGATCCCCAAAGAAGACAAATTTAAAGATTTCTAACATACCCAACCAACCACAACAGTCTCCAGGTGACCTCAGGGTTTCTTTGAGTCTCATTCTTGCTTTCGAGCACATGAGCTCTATCAGATAGCACCTCTGTCACTTGGAAGTATTGCATCTCCTTAGCCCAAGCAAGTGACCATATACCCCATGAGCTTTTAACTAACGCTTAAGCATCCTTCACTCTATGGACTTCCCTAGCGGTCCAGTGGCTAAGATTCTGTGCTCCCAATGTAGGGGGCCCAGGTTCAATTCCTGGTTAGGGAACTAGATCCCACATGCTGAAACTAAAGATCCTGCATGCTGCAACAAAGATCGAAGATCCATGTGCTGCGACTAAGACCTGGCACAGTCAAATAAATAAAACAAATAAATAAAACAAATAAATATTAAAAGCATAATTTTCTTTAAAAAAAAAGAAATCTACCTATTGATCTACATTTGAATATTGGGACAACCCATCCTAAATGTCACTTTTGCTTATAGAATTACAAAGAAATAAATCTAGGTCTTTGGCCTGGAGAATCCCATGGACGGAGGAGCCTGTTAGGCTACAGTCCATGGGGTCACAAAGAATCGGACACGACTGAGTGACTTCACTTTCACTTTCACTTTGGGATAATAGCACTTGTCAATTCTGTGATAGCTCTGTGGCACTGTATGACACTACTTTAAGCCTTGGCCTTTGCCACAAACACCAAGCTACCCTGCACCTCCAGGTCAGGGGCTCCTCAAAATCTCAGCTTTCTGTTTTGTCTAGGCCCATGATTTGCATGGATCCAGTGTGTTATCTCTGAAGAAGGTAATGGCACCCCACTTCAGTACTCTTGCCTGGAAAATCCCGTGGATGGAGGAGCCTGGTAGGCTGCAGTCCATGGTGTCACTAAGAGTTGGACACGACTGAGCGACTTTACTTTCACCTTTCACTTTCATGCATTGGAGAAGGAGGTGGCAACCCACTCCAGTTTCCTTGCCTGGAGAATCCCAGAGATGAGGGAGCCTGGTGGGATGCTGTCTATGGGGTCACACAGAGTTGGACACGACTGAAGTGACTTAGCAGCAGTAGCAGTAGTAGTGTGTCATCTCTACAGCAGCAGTAATGAGAACTAGTTGTAAGTGTTACTCGCTCAGTTATGACTGACTCTTTGTGACCCTATGGACCACAGCCCACCAGTCTCCTTTGTCCATGGAATTCACAAGGCAAGAATACTGGAGTAGGTTGCCATTCCTCTCTCCAGGGGATCTTCCCAACCCAGGGATCAAACCTGGCTCTCCCGCATTGCAGGCAGATTCTTAACCATCAGAGCCACCAGGAGGAAGTGCAAAGGTAAAAGACCTCTGTTCTTCCACACATTTCTTTTTTTTTTCATAACTGGAATGGCCATTTCAGAACCGGAGGTGCTGTGAAGAGGTTGCAGCTGAAGTAAAAGGCCTGATTGTATCCAGAGGCTGGGATCTGTTCCAGCCCTGTTGCTGTTTTGCTGGTGTGACTCAGGGCAAATTCTTTAATGACTTTTTCAGCATCTTTAGCAGTTTCCCCCTCCTACAAATACAAGATTATATAACATGAAGTACTCTGAACTAATAATAAAAATAGTCAGTCCTTTCCTGGAAATTTCAAAGAGGTTTTCCTTCCTGGCTTTATTGCTTTTGCAGTTGCTGGTAAAGCAACTGTCTTTCCTAATCTGCTGGAAAATTTCCTCTGTGGTCCTTGTATCATCTGTATCTCTCCTGGTTCCTGTCTCTCATTTTAACATTTGATCAAGTCTCTACTTTCAGTGCTGAAGAGTCATGGCCCCAAGTGTGATCAAGGCAGCAATGAACCACAGGCAACAGAGCAGCCTTCCTCTTTGCTGGGTTCATCTGTGTGAGAATTTTAGGGGCCAAAAGTGAGCCAACCCACCTCTGCAACTGGATGTTGTACTTTCCATTCTGGGTGAGGGCACTGTTCTGGATCAGCTCTTCTAAACAGTTCATACTTTTTGGTCTTAGGTAGTATAAACAACCTTACAAGTACTATGGGCCAGTGTAAGTTTAAAAAAAAATCCAGATGCTTCCTCTGAAAACCCTCCATCATCACCCTAAGGAGAAGGGGAAACTTGTCAAAAGCATGAGCCCTGGAGTAGACTGACCTGAGTTGGAATCCCCCTACCTTCTAATTTCCAGCTGCAGCAAGTTAATCTTTCTGGGCTTTGGTTTACATAACTACAGAAGGGGATATCATGTGGTTACTGTGAAGATTAAATGAGATAATGAAGGGTCAGCACAAGGCCAGGAGCAGTTGTGATAAAGGGATGCAATCCCTAGAAATCACGGTATTATTCTGTTTAGAGCCCCCCAACAGCTTTCCATCTCCCTTCTTACAGAAACCAAACTCATCTGAGCAGAGACTGTGTATTTTGTGTAGTTTGTCACCTGTCTTCGATAGCCACCCCCACTCCCATCGCCACCAGAAGCAGCAAGGTTTATCAGCCTTGTTCAAGCTCCTGTAATACCAGAACCTGATCCAGTGCCTGGCACACAGCAGGTGCTTCATGAAGTTCATGAATGAATGACTTCCAGACAAGATGCCTGAGAAGTGGAAAAGTAACCTTAAAGACTACTTAACCCAACAATCTCTTTTCTCTACAGATGAGTATTACTTTATTTTAGAATAATTTATAGGCTTTTCTTGCAGCAGACTTCTTTGATCCCATGATGTTGAATTCAGGCTCTGTAATCAGGTTACCTTCCCTGAGGGGACACAGTCTGTGGATACTGGGTAGCTGGAATCAGTAAGCATTTCAACAATGTACAATCCACTTGGAAGCTTGGAGCTGGCCATTTGAAGAACATTAGTTGCGAGAAGATTCTGGACGTGAGCTGCACACTGAAAGCTGTGCTGCCCTGTTTTCCACTAGATTGTTGATCTGCAGATACCTTCCAGTTCCTCTGTGACCTCGCACAAGTCACTCTTGGCCAGATTTATGGCCCGTGAGCTAGCTAGGCCTCGTGGAAACTGAGTGGAATTTCCTTTACAGGTAGGGCTACTAAACCTTTAAGACAGATGATACCCACCAGTGNAGGACGCCCTGGGCTCACATCCTAACCCCAGCGCACATCCTGCTGCCATGGAAAACGGACTAGTTTAACTTCACTTTTGGACTTTCAGATTGTCATGTTAATGTGTGGGAATGCAGTCAGTTTTGTACATTGATCTTGTATCTGGCAATTCTCTGAGCTAACTTACTGGCTTCGTATTAATAGTTTCTGTGGATTCCGTGGGTCTTCTATGGGCAAGAGGACAAGCATGCATGCTAAGTCATCTCAGTCATGTCCAACTCTCTGCAACCCTATTGACTGTAGCCTTAGAGGCTCCTCTGTCCATGGGATTCTCCAGGCAAGAACACTGGAGTGGGTTGCCATGCCCTCCTCCAAGGCATCTTCCCAACCCAGGGATCGAACCTGCATCCCTTACATCTCCTGCATTGGTAGATGGATTCTTTTTTTTTATATATAAATTTATTCATTTTAATTGGAGGCTAATTACTTTACAGTATTGTATTGGTTTTGCCATACATTGACATGAATCCACTACGGGTGTACACATGTTCCCATCCTGAACTCCCCCTCCCACCTCCCTCCCCATTCCATCCTTCTGGGTCATCCCAGTGCACCAGCCCCAAGCATCCTGTATCATGCATCATGTAACCTGGACTGGCGATCCATTTCACGTATGATATCATACATGTTTCAATGCCTTTCTCCCAAATCATCCCACCCTCTCCCTCTTCCACAGAGTCCAAAAGATTGTTCTATACATCTGTGTCTCTTTTGCTGTCTCGCATACTAGGTTATCATTACCATCTTTCTGAATTCCATATATATGCATTAGCATACTGTATTGGTGTTTTTCTTTCTGGCTTACTTCACTCTGTATAATAGGCTCCAGTTTCATCCACCTCATTAGAACTGATTCAAATGTATTCTTTTTAATGGTTGAATTACCACTGGCGCCACCTGGACATCATCAGCAAATAGAGAAAGTTTCTCTTCTTCCCTACAAAGAGCTGCCTTTTATTTCCCTCTAGTGTTGCCAGCCTGGAGAAGGCAATGGCAACCCACTCCAATGTTCTTGCCTGGAAAATCCCAGGGACGGCGGAGCCCGCCCAGGCCAGAACCCCAACACAGTGGAGGCAGACGCCTTTTATCCAGAGTCTTTTATCCAGAATGAGCTATGGATTCATCAGGGGGCCCCAGGGCTGTGATTGGTCTACAGTCAACGCATCCCTGCAGCTAAGCTTGTGTTCACTGAGCATCACCGACTCAAGAGATGTGAGTCTGAGCAAACTCCAGGATACTGTGGAGGACAGGAAAGCCTGGTGGGCAGCAGTCCATGAGGTCATAAAAAGTCGGACAAGACCGAGAGACTGGACAACAGCAGCGAGGAGTCTTCTCAGAAGAGTAACAGTGGCCCCTGACCTGGGACCTCTCCCAGCCCCCTGGAGGCATGGCATCGCCCCCTCTCCTCTCGAGCAGCCCTGCCTCTGGCCCCAGGATCTCCAAGTGCACGCACTAATGCCGGTGATCACTGAGCTGACCACTCGTGGCCTTCTGGCCACCAGAGAGCGCCCTCCTCCGGGTCGTCTGTCTCCTCTGAGACGTCACCCTCCTCCGAGGCATCGCTCTCCGGGCTCTGCCTGCAGCTCCAGCTCCAGTCTGGCTGGACACCCAGCACTGCCGCTCTACCCAGGGTGACCGCAGGGCTGTGCCTGGTTGACCCCTCCCTGGGCAGTGACTCCGAGACTTCCTCCAGGCAACGAGCCTGCAGGGTGTCACAGGGCTCACCTCTTTCCTCTCTCGACTTTAAAGAATCACTGTCTTTTGTGGCCTGGCATCCAGTGTCTTCAGTTCCATTTTTTCACCTATTTTGTCATTTTTTGAGCTGTTTCAGCAGGAGGGAAAACCGGGCCCCTGTTATCCCATCCTGACTGGGTGGAGCCCAGCGCCCCCAGCAGCCCCAGCCCTGCCGGTACAGGAGTGGGTCCTTGTGATCCCGGCAGAGATGGGCCTTCCTGCTCCTGCCATGACCTCAGCTGCCACCACTGGCTGGACGCTGTCCCCGTGACCCTGGGGACTCTCTTCTGGGCCACTGGGGGCGGGGCAGCTCTNCAGCCCCTCCGGTACAGGAGTGGGTCCTTGTGATCCCGGCAGAGATGGGCCTTCCTGCTCCTGCCATGACCTCAGCTGCCACCACTGGCTGGACGCTGTCCCCGTGACCCTGGGGACTCTCTTCTGGGCCACTGGGGGAGGGGCATTTCTCCTGAGTAGTCGCCACTGACCTGCAAGGCCCGGGGGCCCCTTCCAGGAATTTAAGCTCCTCGAGGGCAGGCATTGCTTCTGTGTTGCTCTTTGTTGCCTTGCTAGCGCTCAGAATGCACAGTATGTGCCTGACAAATATTTATTTTGCTTTTTTCCCCCAATCTACAAGAGATAGCTATCTATGCATCCATCTATCCATCTGTCTATCTGTCTGTATCTATGTATTTATAACCGTAACCTCTCTCTACAACTTAGAAGCAGTAAGTGTAGTTGCCTTCACGTATCTTCCTTTTCCATTTCCTTCCCTCTTTTCAAAGTAAGAAATGTGAGAACATAAAATTAAAACAGCACATTTTTTATAAAATGCAGGGAAATCTTTGTCTTCTAATCTGGAAAGCGTCTTAATTCTCCTGGAATGAAAGCTGCACGTTCTATTCCTGCCTTCACTCTCATAAGCTAAAAGTTAATTTCTTTACCCTGTCCTCTAACCTCTGGAGGTAAATATATCTACAAATTAGTCAAAGTGTCTTTGTTCAGTACCTCCCGTGTGTCGCTGTCTTCATGTGATGTTAATGGAGGTGGAGAGAAATGTCCCCGGACCTGCCCAGACAGACTTACCATGTCAAGTGGCTGGCAGGGGTCTGCCCTCCGCAACTCGATCCTCGACAAGCCTTCCGTAGCCTTGGGCCTCAGCTCCCAGTGTCAGGCCTTAAACTGTGTGACTGGCTTCGGATGCTCACAATGATTTGTTCTGTAAAACCCACACCCCAGGGGTGAACCTAACCCTTGTGAAGTGCCTTCTGTCTCAACTCTTTGGAGCTGTGTTTGCCCAGCTTTCCTTCTTGTCTAATGAAGCCATCGCTGGGCCCTCTTATAAACCTCCTTCCACCCTGGATACGAGTGGAATCAAGTGGGTTTTGTTTCTTATCATTGAAGATGCATTTAAATTCCCATCACTTGTTTGTCTTGTTTGGGGGGAAGGGATGGGAAGCAGAATAGAAGAGGTGCCTGTGAGTGACNGCCTTCCGTAGCCTTGGGCCTCAGCTCCCAGTGTCAGGCCTTAAACTGTGTGACTGGCTTCGGATGCTCACAATGATTTGTTCTGTAAAACCCACACCCCAGGGGTGAACCTAACCCTTGTGAAGTGCCTTCTATCTCAACTCTTTGGAGCTGTGTTTGCCCAGCTTTCCTTCTTGTCTAATGAAGCCATCGCTGGGCCCTCTTATAAACCTCCTTCCACCCTGGATACGAGTGGAATCAAGTGGGTTTTGTTTCTTATCATTGAAGATGCATTTAAATTCCCATCACTTGTTTGTCTTGTTTGGGGGGAAGGGATGGGAAGCAGAATAGAAGAGGTGCCTGTGAGTGACGTCAGATGGCCTCTGAGAAGGGGAAGAGGTGCCTGTGAGTGACGTCAGATGAGCTCTGAGAAGGGGAAGAGGTGCCAATGACTCGGACGTTCTTGGTGGTCAGAGAGATGGACAGACAGACACAGAGGGACACACACAGAGACACAGAGATGCGGAGATGAGGGAGCAGCCTGGGACCCCCTTCTCCTCCCTCTCTTTGGCAGGCACCGCGGTCGAGGGCACTGCTCCTCCCCGGCCACGTGTGCATGTGCAAGGAAGCTGTGCAAGTTCTGGCTGCCCTTTCTCGGCTTCTGTTGTTTTCTTGGGGCTCAGTGGGGTGGACCGTCTGCACTGGGGCAGGACATGCCAACAGATTGCCTCGCTTCTGCCTCGGTGCCCGAGGACAATGACATGCCGTATGCCAGCGGCAGGAGATGAATGGGGCTCATTTACACTGGCACCGGCCTCCCGCGTCCGTCTGCAGAGGCCGCCCTGGCCAACGGGAGGCGACGGAGACGCAGCGCCACAGCAGTCTGGGATCCGGGCAGGCAAGGGCACACGCAGAAGGGTGCCCCTCCCGGCAGAAGGGTGCCCCTCCCGGCTGCGCTGTTGGCCTGGCAAAAGCAGAAAAGGAACCGGAAAACATCAGGGTCCTCCACTCCCCCTGCACCAAAGGGAGGGGGAGAGGAAAACCCGAGCAGTGCGTTCCAGCTGCAAGGAGGAAACAAAAACCCAGCAGGTGTCTCGCTGGCGCATTCAGAGCAGTTAGAGCAGACGGGCGACCACAAAGCCCNGGGTCCTCCACTCCCCCTGCACCAAAGGGAGGGGGAGAGGAAAACCCGAGCAGTGCGTTCCAGCTGCAAGGAGGAAACAAAAACCCAGCAGGTGTCTCGCTGGCGCATTCAGAGCAGTTAGAGCAGACGGGCGACCACAAAGCCCTGGCCCCATGGTGGCCCCGGCCCCTGCACCCGCCCGCAGCCTCACGGCTCATATTTGACCTCTGGCATCCCTGGAAGCCCCAAGGTAAACAAGGATGTTCGTGGGTGTGGGGACAGAGGTGTGATGGAAAAGCCCTGTCCTGCCAACCTGGGTCGGGGCAAGTAAGGGTCCCCCACGAGGCGCGTGACTCCTGGACTCCGAGACTGTGCGAGGGCCCATGGGGACAGGTAGTAATCACATGTCCCTCTTCTTCAGAATCCCTGTAATTAGCATCCTGAACAGAGCTGGGAGAGCTTGGGGCAACCTCCTGGCAGAAACACTCACTTTTAAATAATAACAATAACAGTGGCAGCCGCAGGGCCTTTTTATCCGACTTTAAAGCCCCAGGGAGATAACTCACTCAGTGTTGCCACACCCGGGAGACAGCAGCCCAGGAGCCTCCCGGGGAGGGGTCCAGGGGTCTGGGTCCAGGGAAGATGTGCCAGGGACATGCACAGCCAGCCACTCAGCGTGGCTTGACCCCAGCTGATGGAGCCCGTGGCAATCTATGTGTCATCAGTTGAAACCCAGAGTATGTAGACATGGTGCCGGACTAGGATGAAGTGCCTGTGGCCCCGGACATTGGGGCAGCTCCTGGACAGGGTCACCACCTCCACTCCATCAGTCCCTCCAGCCCATCACTCAACGCCCCTCTCCCTTCTTGGCCCAGGACTGCCTCAGAAAGAAACAGCAACTGAAAAGAGGGAGGTTTAGCCAGGATCCATTTCTTTCCAGCTGGCTTTGCAATGATGATAAATACACACTTCTCTGGTTTTGCCCTCATAATAAATGCATTTTGAACAAAGTCACATACCTTTTCTTCTAAGCAAGAATCTGTGCTCACTTAAGGTGGGAGAAGGCACGCTGCAAGGCTGCAGAGGCGGGTGGCACCCCGCAAGCCGGCATCTGGGTGTGACGGTGAGTCACTTCCCTTCTGCTTCCCGAGAGAGTCCTAGAGGTCTCACCCGCTGCTCCCTGGGGCATCTCAGCACTCCTGCTGCTTACACCCACTCCCACCTGGCTTTTGGTCAGGAGCTCTCTCCTCCTGCAGTTTTCAGTAGAAGCCTGCATCCTGGAGGGATGGAGCCGGGTAGGGGGGCTGGCTGGTGTCCTGAATGGACATCCAGAGGTCCGGGCATCTGTGCACTGTATCAATAACCACCCCCAGCCCATCACAAAGCCCTTAGCCCAGGCTGCTCTCCCCAAGTCATGGCCCCCAGCAGTTGTGCACACGTGTGTGCATGTGCACAGGGAGCGTGCATACACCCACATATTTCTGTGCATGTGTACCAGAGGTATACACATACCCATATACATGTATGCAAGTGTACACAGGGTGTGCATGTAGCCACACGCATGTGTGGATATGTACACAGGGGGTGTACACACGTGTACAAGTGTGTGCAAAGTGTGTAGATAACCACACACATGTGTGCATGTGTACACAAGGTGTGCATGTACACACGCATGTGCATTCAGGAGGACTAATTTCTCTGCAGCAGAATGAATTTCTAGATATAAATGGATTTTCCAGATAACTTAAACTTATTCCTTTAAGGGTTTATTTTCCCCAAGGTGCTTTGTGGAAGGATTTCTAAGATGAGGTGTATGCTTTCCTGCTTTCCAAAATAGATGCTCCTGAATGTAATTTAATTGTGCAGGTATAAAGTGATAATGTCAGTGAGCTTAGCCTTTGCAATTTACAGTTTTTGTCTGCCAGCTTCTACACTTCTTTTTTGGGGAGGGAGGTGCAGAGAGCTGGGGTTAGGAAGTTGTTGGAGGTAACTGGTTCTTTTTTAGCCTCTAATACCCACTGCTGTGCTAGTTCACGGCTCCCCTGTATCCTCTAGGCTGGTAAAGACAGGAGCTAACCTGGTAGGCCTGCGTGCATGTGTCCTCTGTCTCTTCAGTCGTGTCCAGCTCTACTTGGCCTGTGGACTGCAGCCCACCAGGCTCCTCTGTCCAAGGGATTCTCCAGGCAAGAGTACTGGAGTGGGTTACCATGCCCTCCTCCCGGGGATCTTCCCGATCCAGGAACTGAATCTTTATCTCCTGTGTCTCCCACTTGCAGCACGTTCTTTACCCATTGAGCCACCTGGAAGCCCCAGATATGTGTGGAAGGTAAGAATAAAAGGCCCTGAGGACTGACCCACTTCTCCAACACAAGACCTCACGTTCTGTTTTCGGAAGTGTTTGTTTCATTATCTCTCTGCAGGATCTGCTGTGTCCTGGAGGTTTTCAGATAGACATGACACACGGGTGTATGATGCACAGTTCACCAATTTCTCCCTTGACGAATAGTGTTTAATGTTGGGTCAAATAAAGCCTTTGCCAAACCACAGCCTCAGAATATTTCCTTCTAAACATCACCACTACCGACTGCTGATACACACGGCAACCTCGCGGACTCTCAAGGGAATCATGCCACATGGAAACAGCCAACCTCAGGACAATCCTACTTTGTAAGTCCACACAGTCATCACTCTGAAATGACAGGGTCATGAAGGCGCATTGAAGAGCTGCGGTCAGTGGTGTGGAGTGAGATGTGCTGTAAGAGGGGGCCAGCAAGGACCCGTGTGCTGGGAACTTTCTGTCTGTCCCTTGCAATAGCAGTCACTCACATCCACAAGGTGCCCAAAACTGCGTGGAACTCAATACACACATAGTGTGTGTAAAAGTAGTGGAAGCTAAGGTTCGTGGATGATGTTATGACCATTTCCTGAGTGTTACAATGCTCTGTAAGATATTACCACGGGTGAAAGCTGGGTGCTGGGCACATGCAGGGTCTCTCTATAGTATGTCTTATTACTGTACAATTATCTCAAAATCAAAAGTTTGCAAAATAGAGAATTTTCCATAGGTTGTGCATTAAAACCATCATTAAACTATAATTGATTAAATAACAATGTGTTATCATCCTTTATTATAAAATTCCATTTGGTGGATGGATCATAAAGATTTTAACATAAAGAGACCTAACAATTGTGTATTTCTGTGAAGCACAAAAGAGAATTTTGAGTAGTTTAAAATTTGACCTTGGTTTCATCACATTCCCCAGCCTAAAAGTCCCCACCAGCTTCAGGAGCATCATACCTTCAGCTGTCATTGTCATCAACCTTCATCCCAGATGGAAATATTCCAGGATACTCAGTGTTTGGTGACAAAGACAATATATCTCGCTTAGAATTTTTGAAATGCACCCCTGAGCAAGTTCCGGGAGATGGTGAGGGACAGGGAGGCCNATGAAGGTGGTCATTTATTTAGGCTCACTTGTTCAATTGTGCTGCAGGGAGGGAGAAACACTGCAAAGAAATATCACTGGTGTGTCGGGGGAGTGCTCGCAGTGTCTGGGCCATACTGGGTTTGCCCCCGCTCACGGCATGTGTGCTTTCCAGGTCTACAGGTTGCTCTGAAGGGTAACAGTCCAAAGCAGGCCCTGGGTTGCATGTACTTCCCGGGTCTAAGCTGCTTAGGTTCAGGTTCTTGGGTACTCCACAAAGGCACAAACTCGGTTGGGCCTGCGTTTTGTGCGCTTCCCAGGTCCGAGAAGTTCAGGCGACCAGGTGCTTGGTGAGCGCACTCTCCCCAGGTGCAGTACCTCTCATCACCTCCGCCGCGCCAGTCGCTTGGTTTCCTGTGTGTGCAGCGGGTGCACCGTCTCAGGTGTGCCATATTTCTCCTCTGGGGAGCTGATCTCAGGCTGCGATCCTCCTGGCTCATGTCAACTGTCCAGGATCTCAGGAAGACTTGGTTAGCAACTGGGAGCCTGCACGCAGTTTGGTAGAGGATGCCGTCTCTGGGGCCGAGGTTGCCTCTTGCCTTCTGGCTCTGTCTGTTGTCCGCCTGCCTCCCTTCCTCTGGCAGGGGATGGGCTGGTCCGCGGCAGGCTAGCTCTCCTCTGGTATTTGCTCAGTCCTTTGTTCTGTGAGCTGGCCAGTAGTGCCTTAAATTAGAGCTTTTTGCAGGAAAGCTCTCTCTCTCTTTCTTTCTTTCTTTTTTTTTTTTTTTTTTTCCTTCTCTCTGGCTATCCCACAGTTTGGGTTGCTNCCTGTCCTGCCAACCTGGGTCGGGGCAAGTAAGGGTCCCCCACGAGGCGCGTGACTCCTGGACTCCGAGACTGTGCGAGGGCCCATGGGGACAGGTAGTAATCACATGTCCCTCTTCTTCAGAATCCCTGTAATTAGCATCCTGAACAGAGCTGGGAGAGCTTGGGGCAACCTCCTGGCAGAAACACTCACTTTTAAATAATAATAATAACAGTGGCAGCCGCAGGGCCTTTTTATCCGACTTTAAAGCCCCAGGGAGATAACTCACTCAGTGTTGCCACACCCGGGAGACAGCAGCCCAGGAGCCTCCCGGGGAGGGGTCCAGGGGTCTGGGTCCAGGGAAGATGTGCCAGGGACATGCACAGCCAGCCACTCAGCGTGGCTTGACCCCAGCTGATGGAGCCCGTGGCAATCTATGTGTCATCAGTTGAAACCCAGAGTATGTAGACATGGTGCCGGACTAGGATGAAGTGCCTGTGGCCCCGGACATTGGGGCAGCTCCTGGACAGGGTCACCACCTCCACTCCATCAGTCCCTCCAGCCCATCACTCAACGCCCCTCTCCCTTCTTGGCCCAGGACTGCCTCAGAAAGAAACAGCAACTGAAAAGAGGGAGGTTTAGCCAGGATCCATTTCTTTCCAGCTGGCTTTGCAATGATGATAAATACACACTTCTCTGGTTTTGCCCTCATAATAAATGCATTTTGAACAAAGTCACATACCTTTTCTTCTAAGCAAGAATCTGTGCTCACTTAAGGTGGGAGAAGGCACGCTGCAAGGCTGCAGAGGCGGGTGGCACCCCGCAAGCCGGCATCTGGGTGTGACGGTGAGTCACTTCCCTTCTGCTTCCCGAGAGAGTCCTGGAGGTCTCACCCGCTGCTCCCAGGGGCATCTCAGCACTCCTGCTGCTTACACCCACTCCCACCTGGCTTTTGGTCAGGAGCTCTCTCCTCCTGCAGTTTTCAGTAGAAGCCTGCATCCTGGAGGGATGGAGCCGGGTAGGGGGGCTGGCTGGTGTCCTGAATGGACATCCAGAGGTCCGGGCATCTGTGCACTGTATCAATAACCACCCCCAGCCCATCACAAAGCCCTTAGCCCAGGCTGCTCTCCCCAAGTCATGGCCCCCAGCAGTTGTGCACACGTGTGTGCATGTGCACAGGGAGCGTGCATACACCCACATATTTCTGTGCATGTGTACCAGAGGTATACACATACCCATATACATGTATGCAAGTGTACACAGGGTGTGCATGTAGCCACACGCATGTGTGGATATGTACACAGGGGGTGTACACACGTGTACAAGTGTGTGCAAAGTGTGTAGATAACCACACACATGTGTGCATGTGTACACAAGGTGTGCATGTACACACGCATGTGCATTCAGGAGGACTAATTTCTCTGCAGCAGAATGAATTTCTAGATATAAATGGATTTTCCAGATAACTTAAACTTATTCCTTTAAGGGTTTATTTTCCCCAAGGTGCTTTGTGGAAGGATTTCTAAGATGAGGTGTATGCTTTCCTGCTTTCCAAAATAGATGCTCCTGAATGTAATTTAATTGTGCAGGTATAAAGTGATAATGTCAGTGAGCTTAGCCTTTGCAATTTACAGTTTTTGTCTGCCAGCTTCTACACTTCTTTTTTGGGGAGGGAGGTGCAGAGAGCTGGGGTTAGGAAGTTGTTGGAGGTAACTGGTTCTTTTTTAGCCTCTAATACCCACTGCTGTGCTAGTTCACGGCTCCCCTGTATCCTCTAGGCTGGTAAAGACAGGAGCTAACCTGGTAGGCCTGCGTGCATGTGTCCTCTGTCTCTTCAGTCGTGTCCAGCTCTACTTGGCCTGTGGACTGCAGCCCACCAGGCTCCTCTGTCCAAGGGATTCTCCAGGCAAGAGTACTGGAGTGGGTTACCATGCCCTCCTCCCGGGGATCTTCCCGATCCAGGAACTGAATCTTTATCTCCTGTGTCTCCCACTTGCAGCACGTTCTTTACCCATTGAGCCACCTGGAAGCCCCAGATATGTGTGGAAGGTAAGAATAAAAGGCCCTGAGGACTGACCCACTTCTCCAACACAAGACCTCACGTTCTGTTTTCGGAAGTGTTTGTTTCATTATCTCTCTGCAGGATCTGCTGTGTCCTGGAGGTTTTCAGATAGACATGACACACGGGTGTATGATGCACAGTTCACCAATTTCTCCCTTGACGAATAGTGTTTAATGTTGGGTCAAAAAAAGCCTTTGCCAAACCACAGCCTCAGAATATTTCCTTCTAAACATCACCACTACCGACTGCTGATACACACGGCAACCTCGCGGACTCTCAAGGGAATCATGCCACATGGAAACAGCCAACCTCAGGACAATCCTACTTTGTAAGTCCACACAGTCATCACTCTGAAATGACAGGGTCATGAAGGCGCATTGAAGAGCTGCGGTCAGTGGTGTGGAGTGAGATGTGCTGTAAGAGGGGGCCAGCAAGGACCCGTGTGCTGGGAACTTTCTGTCTGTCCCTTGCAATAGCAGTCACTCACATCCACAAGGTGCCCAAAACTGCGTGGAACTCAATACACACATAGTGTGTGTAAAAGTAGTGGAAGCTAAGGTTCGTGGATGATGTTATGACCATTTCCTGAGTGTTACAATGCTCTGTAAGATATTACCACGGGTGAAAGCTGGGTGCTGGGCACATGCAGGGTCTCTCTATAGTATGTCTTATTACTGTACAATTATCCCAAAATCAAAAGTTTGCAAAATAGAGAATTTTCCATAGGTTGTGCATTAAAACCATCATTAAACTATAATTGATTAAATAACAATGTGTTATCATCCTTTATTATAAAATTCCATTTGGTGGATGGATCATAAAGATTTTAACATAAAGAGACCTAACAATTGTGTATTTCTGTGAAGCACAAAAGAGAATTTTGAGTAGTTTAAAATTTGACCTTGGTTTCATCACATTCCCCAGCCTAAAAGTCCCCACCAGCTTCAGGAGCATCATACCTTCAGCTGTCATTGTCATCAACCTTCATCCCAGATGGAAATATTCCAGGATACTCAGTGTTTGGTGACAAAGACAATATATCTCGCTTAGAATTTTTGAAATGCACCCCTGAGCAAGTTCCGGGAGATGGTGAGGGACAGGGAGGCCTGGCAGCTGCAGTCCCCGAAGTCGCAAAGAGTCAGACACAACTGAGCAACTGAACAATTTCTGAGTAACAGTGAAGTGCATCCCATAACCTGAGCCTAAAATTTATCAGTGCAGCAATATTCGGGACAGTCCTGTCTGTCAGCGCGGAGCATTGCCTGCCTACAGTCCAGCTTCATGCTGCAAATCAATCACTTATTAGGAAAAAAGTCCCCACTGAGGGGCAGGACCAGGACGGAACGTCTCCCAAGAAATTGTCTTAAAATGGGGATAAGCTTTGGGAACTCCCTGGTTCCCTGACAGCAGCAAGGTGTCTGAAGAACACAGCCACGTGCAGCTATCCAAACAACAGCCTAACTGGGCTGCAGTCAGGGCCCTGCCAAAGAAGCCGCGCGCTGACAGCAGGCTCGCCCCAGACCAGACTTGGCTTCCTGTGCGCCGAGTCCTGCGAGCCGTGCTGTTATTGACAGATAGCTGTGTGCCTTCTGCAAACTCCTCGGAGATCACTGTTCTTGGCATGTAAGTTCCCCCGGCGTGGATGGTCCAGTGACACTCCCACACTCAAAGCACTGAGGAGGACTTCCAGCTCTCCTCCCCCTTAGACTGTGCACCCAGGTTTGCTCCCTCCATCGGACTGAGTCTGAGCGTGTACCTCTGAGTCCCATGGATTGATAGTAACAGGCAAATGGCACTCTTGGAGTCAGCAGACACCTGTACCACCCAACGCCTTGCAGAGGAAGTGGTAGATTAACTTGGATAACTAGGAGCAGATACTTGTCAGAAACATATAAAGTAAGTAATTGGCTTCTTTTCCGTGATATAAATCAACCCAGTCCTTGAAGACCAGGCTCTGCAAAATATCACATTCACACCTTTCCATCCGATCATTGACAAGGCCAGTAGTTATTAAACCATGACAACCAACAGAAAATTAAAGGAAGTTTGTATTTAATTCAACTCAAAACAGTAAGTGCTACCTGTTCAGAATGACTAAACTTTTCTTAAATGCTCCTGACCCTCCTTGGGGACTTTTTTCCTAATAAGTGACTGATGAAGCGGGCCTGTAGGCAGTCAATGCTCCACGCTGACAATGATAGGGGAACAGACTTTATGTTGGGCTGTTTGGTGCCTCTGAGTCACTCGCCAGGGTCAGTGAGCCGGCCCAGCACACAGTCGGGTGGTCTGTCCCATTTCTGGGTGGCCTCGGAGAACAACAAACCAATACTTTTTGCAATTAACTCAAATTGTGTATTTGAAATGAATGCTTCCACTCTCCTTTTTCTTCCAGTCAGCACATAAAAAATCAAGACCTACAACTTAATACATGATTTTTAAAAAAACTGTAACATCATTAAAAGCAATTAGAAGAATCTATATACCATTTGAAAAACTAATACTAACTTAAAATCCTATTTTCACTTCAAAATGGTTTAATATTTCATGAAACATTAAAGCCATAACAATGATATGGGAAATAGAAACGCAATGACTGAATGTTAGTTTTTTGGGAGCATGTGTATTATTGGTTAATCACCTACCCCAGTACCTCCTTCCTGCTGCTTGCCCTTGATCTGGGGCCACTGAGGCCATGCTTGACCATAGTGCTATGAACGAAGGTGGACAGACCACAGCACGTAGAAGCAGCCCAGTCTCCTTCTGGGTGTGCCAAGGAGATTGTGTGAAGGGAAAGGGTGCAATTGTGGCGAAAAGATGTCTGGGATACGCTGGACATTTCCATTCTCAAGGTCTCCATGACCATAACCAGTCTCGGTTACTAACTAGTGATGTCTAAGTACCATAGATGAATTTTCCATCATCATTTTCATGAGACTTTCTCCAAAAACAAGCCACTGCAGTTACTGGCAAACATGCATTTTTTAGAACAAAGGATGTTTGTTCAGGTTGCGAAGAGATCACATGGATGGGCCAGAGACTTCCTTGATAAGCAGCCCAGCAGGAGGCATGCACCTGTTCAGGTGGTGTGCTGCCAAGTAACCCCCAGCAGGCAACTAGCACAGTCACCACAGATGGGAGCCTGGCTCTGGGGACGTCCATTCTGCTCTGTCGTTGACCAGCTTGTGCAGGACACTCATCCCCCTGGGACCAGCTTCCTCACCCGTAGAGAGGGGTCATGCCCTTCCTTCCAGACTTTCAGAGGGCACTTAATGAGCTCCTGCATGAGAAATGCCTAGCAAACTCCTGGACTTAGTAATGATAGGTGGGGTATGTGTTCATGTGTGTGTATAAGACTCTCCCTTCCCAGCTCCAGTAACTCAGTCATGTCCAACTCTTTACGACCCCAAGGACTGTAGCCTGCCAGGCTTCTCTGTCTACGGGACTCTCCAGGCAAGAATGCTTGAGTGGGTTTTCATTCCCTTCTCCAAAGGATCTTCCCAACCCAGAGATTGAACCCAGATCTCCCCCACTGCCGGCAGATTTTTTACTGTCTGAGCCACCAGGGAAGTTCATTGTTAACTGGAATTAGCTGTTAAAATATTTCTCAACTAGATTTTTATCTAAAGCCTCTAGGGACTGGGAAAGGAGTCTGTAGCGGGAGCTGAGTAGTGGACCGTCCGCAGCTCCTTCTCACCCAGACATGCTAAGACCGGCCCCCACGCAGGTCAGAGAAGGGCCAGCACCCAGCTGGAAGTCACTGCCAACACCCATCATCCAAACAGATTCACTTCCCCTTCTCAAAGCATAGTTTTAATTCCTTCTCAAGCGTCGATGTTTCTTTGATGGGTGTTGTGCAAAGTGCAGGATCTGGAGTCAGAAACAGCTGCATGCGGGCCCAGCCTCTTACCAGGAGTGACTGGTGAGCACCAGCAAGTGGCTTAATCCCTGCAGGCTGCATTCTGCCATTCCAAAATGTATAAAGTGATGTACCTGAGTGTGAATATCCTGAATAATGTACACAAGGCCCCAAGATTAAGTGATAATTAGGCGCTAATGTGCAATTCCTTCAGCCCCTCTAAACAGGCCCAGAAGAGGGACATGTAGGAATGAATGGACCCTGTGCCTCACACCACGAAAACCCATCCGCTTTAAGCAACGTGGCAGAATGTTGTTCCTGAAGACGTTCACACCTGAACCTGCGGAGCCCATGAACTGGTTACCNACATGTAGGAATGAATGGACCCTGTGCCTCACACCACGAAAACCCATCCGCTTTGAGCAACGTGGCAGAATGTTGTTCCTGAAGACGTTCACACCTGAACCTGCGGAGCCCATGAACTGGTTACCTTGCAAGGTGAGGGGATTAAGGCTGCAGTTGGAATTAAGCCTCTAACCAGATGCCCTTCAAATAAGGAGACCAGCCTGGATTATCTGGGTGACCCAAACGAACAGCAAAAGTCCTTTCTAGTGTGAGGGGGACGGGGAACCACAGTCAGAGAGATGCCAGGGAGAAGAACGGGAACCTTGGTGCTAGCTTTGCGGACAGAGGAGTGGACCGCACAGTGAGGAACAGGGGCTACCACCAGGGCTGGAAAGGAAAGATGGGTTCTCTGAGGACCCGGTCTGCCAAGGCTCACTGGGCTGAAGGAATTGCACATTAGCGCCTAATTTTCACTTAATCTTGGTACCCTGTGTACATTATTCAGGATATTCACACTCAGGTACATCACTTTATACATTTTGGAATGGGAGAATGCAGCCTGTAGGACGATAGCGAATCTGTGCTGTTTTAAAGCCACTAAATGCATACTATTTGTTACACCAGCCATAGGAAGCTGTCAACAAGCAAGGAGTCTGGAAAGACCCTTCCAGGCAGTGCTTGGCTGCTCTGGGGTAGACCCTGCCTCCCCCACCCAGTCCAGTTTCAAAAGACCCCAAACAAGTCCCCAGGGATCATCTGCACACTCCTGAGAGAATCACTCAAAAGCAACTTGGTTTGTGGAGGAAGACTTGAGGTTCACAGTTGTTCTGATGGGAAGATGCGGAGGAGGGCGGGGTGGGAAGCTCAGGTGAGAAGCAGGAGGCCTGGAGACTGTGTTCAGGATCCTGCCCGGCGGAAGCCCAGGTGGAGAAAATGCAGGGAGGTCACGGGGATGGAGGTCCACTGCTCATCAGACTGGAGTTTTGATCGAAACATCACTCCTCCCTCCCCACTGCAGACTTGCCATCACTTCCCAGGCTCACCCTTCACCACAAAGATGCACAGACTCCCTGGCGCAGCAGAATGTGGCCCCTGGGAGCACCTGGGTGGTGGGAGAGCCCGAGGTGGAGCCTCTCTCACCCCCAGACTCTCCCTTCCCAGTTCCAGCTGGGCGGGGCAGCCGTTACCTCCTTCTCCAGAACAGAAATGACCAGACTGGGAGTTTACCTCCACATTTAAAAGCATAACCTGCACTCAAACTGAGTTGATATAAACCTAATAGTGGGATGCTTGTAAAGAAGAATTCTAAAAATAAAGCAGATCGTCGGAATGTTCGTGGGACTACTTCTTCTGACGTGGGTGCTTCCAATAATGCCAGGGTAGAAGCAGAGAGTTTATCATCCACGCCATTTCTTGGGGCTTATGTGGGATTTCTAGTGCCTTTTTCACCAGACAAAGGGCTGGTAGGGTGAAGATAGCAGCCAGGCCCTCCTAAACGTGCTTCCTGGCTCCTGAGATGGTGAAGCAACCACATGCAGGTCACCAGGCCAACATGCCCCCTGTGGGGTCAGCTCTGACAGTTCCACCTGTTGCCAGAGCCTGTCCCTGCCCCCCAGACAGGGCTGTTTCCTGCTACAGTCCCTGAAGTCTTTTCTTCCTTTAGTCCCTGCTGATGAACTGAGAAGGGAATGGGACAGGGCTGTTAGAAAACAGGATGTGGGCTCAGGTGTGGCTCCTCTGTGGACCGCCACACTGTGAGGCATGGAGCAAGCAGGGCTGTGCACCCCTGACCACCAGCCAGTCCGCTAAGGGTTCAGAGCGGGTGGGCCAGGGGTGGGCTTCAGGCGAGCTGTGGTCACCCGGCTCCCCGCGGCGGTCTCGCTGGCCCCTGGGCAGACNGCCCCCAGACCTTGAGATGGAATCAATCTATGGAGTCATTTATATCAGTAAAAGAAGGCTCAGTGCTAATAAATTGATGCTTTCAAATTGTGGTGCTGGAAAAAGACTCCTGAGAGTCCCTTGGACAGCAAGAATATCAAACCAGTCAATCCTAAAGGAAATTAACCTTGAACAGTCGTTAGAAGGACTGATACTGAAGCTCCAATACTTTGGCCACCTGATGGGAAGAGCCGATTCATTGGAAAAGACCCTTTTGATGCTGGAAGAGAGAGGATAAGAGGATAAGACAGTTGGATGGCATCACTGACTCAATGGACATGAGTTTGAGCAAAGTGGAGATAGTGAAGGACAGGCAAGCCTGACATATTGCAGTTCATCGAGTCGCAAAGAGTCAGATGTGACCTGGCGACTGAACAACAGCGAACAACAACAATAATAAGTACTGGCTTCTTTCCATGGGTCAGTGATTCTGAGTTTTGCCTGTATTTACCAACATGAACTGTCTTTTGAAACAGGGGCTGTCATTATGCCCACTTTGTAGATAATACAACTGAGGCATAGAGGTAAGTCGTTCCCTAAGGTCTCACGCTAGTAAGCTATAGAGTCAGATAGAAGCCAGGCCATCTGTGTGTTTAAGCGTTCCACTCTCTGTACTGCATCTCAGGTCAGAGTCACAGGGTACCTGAGGGTGGAAGGACTGAGGGAAGGACATGATGTCACTGAGAGACTGCAGAGCCCAGGTGAGGGGGAGTGGTTGGAGAGTGCCAGGCACTTCAATCAGAGCCACCCCTCCCACTCCTGGCATCCCTGTCCTTATAGGGACATCCCGAGCCCCTCCTGCGAGCTCTCAGAGTCAGCTGATATCAAACTCTGAGAGGCAGTCTGGTTTTCCTGCCTGCCTGAGATTAGCCAAGCTCCCAAAACAGAAACCCCTAACAGCTCCAACACCGATTCCCCCAACTTTACGTTTCTGTGCAATTCCACTCTGCTCCGTTACTGTTAAATTCCCAAAGGCACCTCCCTCCTAACCTTCAGATCACCTGGTGACAACCACACAGTCTGTCTCTTCTGTCCTGTGAGTAAGTGGTGGAAAAGCAAAGGGGGAAGTCTAGGGAGGATAGGAGAGATCTTCAGAAGGTGCTAGGAAGGGGTGGACCCTCTTAGCACTAATTGTTGAGGAGACTTGGGTTTCAGGCAAAGAACACCACCCCTTGGGCAGTAGGGAGCCAAGGCCCTGGTGGGTCCCCTTAAAGAGGGGGAGGAGGGACTTCCCTGGTGGTCCAGTGGTTAGGAAAGAAAGTCAAAGTGTTAGTTGCTCAGTCGTGTCCAACTCTTTGCAACCCCTTGGACTGGCCTGCCCACCAGACTCCTCTGTCCATGCAATTTTCCAAGCAAGAATACTAGAGTGGGGTGCCATTTCCTTCTCCAGCGAATCTTCCCCACCAAGGGATTGAACCTGGGTATCCGGCATTGCAGGCAGATTCTTTACCATCTGAGCCACAAGGAAAGCCTCCAGGGAGGTGGTTAGGAATCTGCCTTCCAATGAAGGGGATACGAGTTTGATCCCTGGCTGGGGATCTAAGATTTCACATGCCCTGGAGCAGCTAAACCCATGCAACCTTAACTACTGAGTGCCCGTGCTCTGGAGCCTGCATGCCACAGCTAGGCAGTCTACAGGCTGCCATGAAAAATTCCACATGATAGAATGAAGATCCTTTGTGCTGCAACTAAGACTCTGTGCAGTCAAGTAAAAACAAATATGTTAAAAAGAGAGAGGGAGGTGGAAAGAAACTCAGAGGTCTGTCGAAAGTGCAGCTGTGGTTGTGCCCTGATGCAGAGTGAAGTCACGGCCATCGGTTACGGCTGAGCAAACAGTGAAGCATGAAGTGGACCAGATACGGGGCCCCAGCCAAGTAGAGATTGCTGACACTGCCTAAATGGATTCCCAAAGCATAACTCCTGAGGAAACCCTCAGCAGTTGTTGGTTCTGTAGTCACCTGCAGAAAATCATCTCCCATCTCCTGTTGTCAAAGACAAGGAGAGGCCCAGAGATAGCATAAGCTCGAGTCAGCTTCCCACCTGATGGTTTGAGATTTGCTGATGGTGTGAAAGTGCAAAAGTGGGACGTTCTGAGGAAGACCTCACACAATGATGGGAACCATCAAAATGCAGATAGGGTCACCCTGGTGCATCGCTTGGGCTATTTTCCTCAAGTGTGCTTTCCCATGGCCCGTTAGGATCAACCCCTCCCCCCACCAACCCCTACCCCACAACATCTCTGCCTTTCTCCTCTCATTCAGTCCTGGCTCATTTGCTTCCAGCCACACCAGCCTCCTACCTGTTCCTTGAACACACAAGCATGCTCCTGCCTCAGGGCCTTTGCATTTGTTGTTTCCACTGTCTAGAATAGACAAGTTATCCAAATAATCCATATACAAGTCACTACCACATACACAAGTCACCTTCTTCTCACAGTGGCACTCTAGTATACCCTTAGAATGGCTTTCATTTCTTCAGACACTCGTGGCTTCCTTATATGTGTGTATGTGAGAGAGAAATCTATCTGATCCTGATAGAACACAAGCTCCAGGAGAATAGACTCATTTTGTTTGTGACTGTACCCCTGTGCTTGGAACGGTATCTGACCCATAGTAGGGGTCAGATCATGACCCATAGTAGGCATGCAAAATACTTATAGAATTGAAGTGAATTCTCCCCCTTAGTCTCTGAATAACTTTCTTCTGAACTGGGTCTGGTGATTTCCTTTTTTGTTGTTGATACTTTTGTTATTTGCTTTCTGAACCCATAAACAAAATGTGCTCCATGAAAAGATACTCGACATTGCTAATTATTAGAGAAATGCAAATCAGAACCACAATGAAGTATCACCCCACACTGCTCAGAATGACCATCATCAAAAAATCTATAAATAATAAATGCTGGAGAGAGTGTGGATAAAAGGGAATCAGTTAGTCAGTTCAGCTTAGTCGCTCAGTTGTGTTCAACTCTTTGCGACCCCACGGACCAAAGCACTCCAGGCTTCCCTGTCCATCACCAACTCCCAGAACTTACTCAAACTCTTGTCTATTGAGTTGGTAATGCCATCCAACCATCTCATCCTCTGTCATCCCATTCTCCTCCTGCCTTCAATCTTTCCCAGCAGTAAGGTCTTTTCCAATGACTCAGTTTTTTGTATCAGGTGGCCGGTGTAAAGGGAATACTCCAGTACTATTGGTGGGAATGTCAACTGGTGCAGCCACTATGTAAAACAGTATGAAGTCTCCTTAAAAAAATAAAAATTGAATTATCATATAATCCAGCAATCAATATGTGAGCATATACCCAGGAAAGCTGAAAACTCAAATTTGAAAAGAAACCTGTACCCCAGTGTTCACAGCAGCACTATTTGGAATAACTAAGACATGGAAGCAACCTAAGTGTCCATCAATAGATGAATGGATAAACAAGGTGTGATATATATATGTGTGTATGTATATATATGTACATGCTGCTGCTGCTGCTGCTAAGTCACTTCAGTCGTGTCCGACTCTGTGCGACCCTATAGACAGAAGCCCACCAGACTCCCCTGTCCCTGGGATTCTCCAGGCAAGAACACTGGAGTGGGTTGCCATTTCCTTCTCCAATGCATGAAAGTGAAAAGTGAAAGGGAAGTCGCTCAGTCGTGTCCGACTCTTAGCGACCCCATGGACTGCAGCCTACCAGGCTCCTCCATGGGATTTTCCAGGCAAGAGTACTGGAGTTGGGTGCCATTGCCTTCTCCAATATATGTACATACACATACACAATTTTTTAAGCCTTAAAAAATAATGAAATATTGCCATTTTAAGCAACATGGATGGACCGAGAGATTATCATGCTGTGTGAAGTCAGACAGAGAAAGACAAATATTATATGCTATCACTTATATGTGGAATCTTAAAAATAATACAAATGAACTTATTTGCAAAACAGAAACAGATCCACAGATATAGAAAATAAACTTATGATTAACAAAGGAGAAAGGGAGAGAGGATAAATTAGGAGTATGAGATTAACAGACACATCAAGACATATAAATAAACTACAAGGATTTACTGTAAAATATGGGGGAAATTTTTCAATATTTTGAAATAAGCTATAATGGAAAATAATCTGAAATACATATGTATATGTATAACTGAATCACTTTGCTGTACACTTGAAACTAACACAATATTGTAAGTCAACTATACTTCAATTTAAAAAGAAAGGGGGGAGGGAAGGAGGGAGGGCGGAAAAGAAGAAAGAAAAAAGAGAAAGGAGAATAAAGGAAGGAAGGAAGAAAAATATGTAAACTGTGTTTTTTCCCCCAGATAATGGAGCGATCAAGGCACTTGAAAGTGCAGTACAGCATTCAGTTTTGTCCGACTCTTTGCGGCCCCATGGACTGTAGCAAACCAGGCTCCTCTGTCCATGGGATTTCCCAAGCAAGAATACCAGAGATTTCACCTCTATCTCTGCCACCTTGCATTTCGAACCCTCTGCCCCACAGTTTTGCAAACTGCATAATTTTCTGACTCATTCTTGCCTCTGGGGGTCACCCACCCTAGTTAGTGCGTCACTTCTCAGCAAACACAGTCTCCATTCTGCTGATCTAAGTGAAGTGAAGTAGCTCAGTCGTGTCCGACTCTTTGCGACCCCATAGACTGTAACCTACCAGGCTCCTCTGGCCACAGAATTCTCCAGGCAAGAATACTGGAGTGGGTTGCCATTTCCTTCTCAAGGAGATCTTCCTGACCCAAGGATCGAACCCAGGTCTCCTACATTGCAGGCCAGATGCTTTACCCTCTGAGCCACCAGGAGATCCCCTGGTGATCTAAATCCTACTCAAACTTTCACATACTCTACTCTGACCTTTCCCCTGTGCCTCTATCCACTCATTGACTTCTCCACTCTGAGTCTCTATGTCTCTTTCATATTGTTCAGCCCCGAAAGTTTAAAATGTGCTAGTTTCATCACCCTGATAGGCTTTCCGGTGGCTCAGCAGTGAAGAAGCCACCTGTGAAGCAGGAGACATGGATTCAGTCCCTGAGTAGGGAAGAGACCCTGGAGGAGGGCATGACAACCCACTCCAGTATTCTTGCCTGAAGAGTCCCACGGACAGAGGAGCTTGGTGGTCTACAGTCCGTAGGGTAACAAAGAGTCAGACACGACTGACTGAGCATGCACACATCTCTCTAATTATTAGCTCTTTGGGGACAGACCACATGCCTCCCACCTCTTCTGCATCCTCCTGGGATGAGCACCATGCAAGGAGACAGTGTTTCTTTGTTGACTGATTTGCCAAAAAAAAAATTTTTTTTTTAATATTACAGGGCTTTGTGGTTCAGCATTTCTCTTTCTTGCTGATGTGACTCCTTGCTGCCTGCATGTGGGTATCGTTTAGATCATTGTGTGAGATAGTGAAAAGCATGAGGAAGGGAAAGTCTATGGCTGAGATCCAGTGCCCATTTGGTCCCTTGTTCAATAAGCATTCACTAAGGGGCCAGCACTAAATCTGCTGGTCTGAAGACAAATTCTAGAATCACAGAACACTGAGCTGGAAGGAACCTTGGAGAGAACTTGATCCAAACCCAGGTGATCGAAGGTCCTACATGCCTTACAGCCAAAACAAAGCAAAACATAAAACAGAAACAATATTGTAACAAATTCAATAAAGACTTTAAACATGGTCCACATCAAAAAAGGAAAAAAAAAATCCTTTGACAAAAGGACAATAGGAGACAGTCTGTCTAAGTAATATGTTATCTCCCAGGTCTGCACTCGCTTTTTGAGACAGACTGCATTCTGCCTGTGGAATGTGTATCTCTCTCAGCAAACCAGCTTTCACTTTTCTATGGCTTGCTCTTAAATTTTTTCCTGCTCCAAGGCAAGGACCTTTCACTTGGTGGCTCGTCCCAGGAATTTGCCCAAGACCTAGAACATCAACATCTTCTGTATGGATGTGAGAGTTGGACTCTAAAGAAAGCTGAGCACTGAAGAATTGATGCTTTTGAACTGTGGTGTTGGAGAAGACTCTTGAGAATACCTTGGACTGCAAGGAGGTCAAACCAGTCAGTCCTAAAGAAAATCAGTCCTAAATATTCTTTGGAAGGACTGATGCTGAAGCTGAAACTCCAACACTTTGGCCACCCGATGCAAAGAACTGACTCACTGGAAAAGACCCTGATGCTGGGAAAGATTGAAGACAGGAGGAGAATGGGTCGACAGAGGATGAGATGGTTGGATGGCTTCACTGACTCAATGGACATGAGTTTGAACAAGTTCCTGGAGCTGGTGATGGACAGGGAAGCCTAGCATGCTACAGTCTATGAAGTGAAGTGAAGTCGCTCAGTCGTGTCTGACTCTTTGTGACCCCATGGACTGTAGCCTGCCAGGCTCCTCTGTCCATGGGATTTTCCAGGCAAGAAAACTGGAGTGGGTTTCCATTTCCTTCTCCAGAAGATCTCCCCAACCCAGGGATCGAACCCAGGTCTCCTGCATTGCAGGCAGATGCAATTACCGCCTGAGCCACCAGGGAAGTCACAAAAGAAGCTACAGTCTATGGGCTTGCAAGACGTCAGACACGACTGAGCGACTGAACAGACTGACTGATGCTGCTGCAACCTCTTTGAGAAGGATAGTAATAAATCCACTTCTTACCTATCAAAAAATGGATAGAAACTTCCCTAGTGGTTCAGTGGCTAGGACTCTGAGCTCCCAATGCAAGGGTTCAATCCCAGGTCAGAGAACTAGATCCCACAGGCTGCGACTAACCCTATGGACTGTAGTCCAACCAGGCTCATGTCTATGGGATTTTTCCAGGCAAGACACTGGAGATCTTCCTGACCAAGGGATTGAACTCCTGTTCTCTCTCGTCTCCTGCACTGGCAGGCAATTTCTTTACCACCAGCGGCACCGGGGAAGACTCAAAGACCCTGCACACTGCAACTAAAAGACCCTGAGTGCCACAGCTAAGACCCAGCACAGCCTAATAAATAAATACTGAAAACAAGACAAAACAAAAGACAGAGACTGGGAGAGCTGGAGACCCAGGCCTGGAGCAAAGCCCAACATCCGGATTAGACGAGAAAACCTCGACCACTCCCTGGGCCCAGAACTTCTCAGCTTTCACTGTGAAGCAGTCCTGTCTGTGAAACCACTGCTGCCAGGAGGATCCTCCTCTGTCCTCTATTCCTTTGGGTCAGACTCTGACCAGTGCACATCTGACCAGGAGGGCCTTGGTCACCAGCCTTCCCACCGGCTGCAGAGGAGGACAGGAAGCAAGTATACTTTTACTGTCTTTAGTGAGATGTGGGCTTCCATTCTGACCAAGAGTCTTAGGGTGGGGGATTTCCCAACCAAGTAAGAGATTCAGTGGCAACATCCAGCAACCCCCCTGACCCCCACCCCCAANGTGGTGTTGGAGAAGACTCTTGAGAATACCTTGGACTGCAAGGAGGTCAAACCAGTCAGTCCTAAAGAAAATCAGTCCTAAATATTCTTTGGAAGGACTGATGCTGAAGCTGAAACTCCAACACTTTGGCCACCCGATGCAAAGAACTGACTCACTGGAAAAGACCCTGATGATGGGAAAGATTGAAGACAGGAGGAGAATGGGTCGACAGAGGATGAGATGGTTGGATGGCTTCACTGACTCAATGGACATGAGTTTGAACAAGTTCCTGGAGCTGGTGATGGACAGGGAAGCCTAGCATGCTACAGTCTATGAAGTGAAGTGAAGTCGCTCAGTCGTGTCTGACTCTTTGTGACCCCATGGACTGTAGCCTGCCAGGCTCCTCTGTCCATGGGATTTTCCAGGCAAGAAAACTGGAGTGGGTTTCCATTTCCTTCTCCAGAAGATCTCCCCAACCCAGGGATCGAACCCAGGTCTCCTGCATTGCAGGCAGATGCAATTACCGCCTGAGCCACCAGGGAAGTCACAAAAGAAGCTACAGTCTATGGGCTTGCAAGACGTCAGACACGACTGAGCGACTGAACAGACTGACTGATGCTGCTGCAACCTCTTTGAGAAGGATAGTAATAAATCCACTTCTTACCTATCAAAAAATGGATAGAAACTTCCCTAGTGGTTCAGTGGCTAGGACTCTGAGCTCCCAATGCAAGGGTTCAATCCCAGGTCAGAGAACTAGATCCCACAGGCTGCGACTAACCCTATGGACTGTAGTCCAACCAGGCTCATGTCTATGGGATTTTTCCAGGCAAGACACTGGAGATCTTCCTGACCAAGGGATTGAACTCCTGTTCTCTCTCGTCTCCTGCACTGGCAGGCAATTTCTTTACCACCAGCGGCACCGGGGAAGACCCAAAGACCCTGCACACTGCAACTAAAAGACCCTGAGTGCCACAGCTAAGACCCAGCACAGCCTAATAAATAAATACTGAAAACAAGACAAAACAAAAGACAGAGACTGGGAGAGCTGGAGACCCAGGCCTGGAGCAAAGCCCAACATCCGGATTAGACGAGAAAACCTCGACCACTCCCTGGGCCCAGAACTTCTCAGCTTTCACTGTGAAGCAGTCCTGTCTGTGAAACCACTGCTGCCAGGAGGATCCTCCTCTGTCCTCTATTCCTTTGGGTCAGACTCTGACCAGTGCACATCTGACCAGGAGGGCCTTGGTCACCAGCCTTCACACCGGCTGCAGAGGAGGACAGGAAGCAAGTATACTTTTACTGTCTTTAGTGAGATGTGGGCTTCCATTCTGACCAAGAGTCTTAGGGTGGGGGATTTCCCAACCAAGTAAGAGATTCAGTGGCAACATCCAGCAACCCCCCTGACCCCCACCCCCAACCCCATTTCACAGCAGAGGCAAATGTGATGCAGATGGATGGAGCGCATGCCCAGACCACATCATCACTTACTAGTAGCTGAGAATTCCATGTCTCATATTCTTCCTGCTCACCTATGTGTGAAAGAAGCAACTAGTAAAACAGAAGCAGAGTAGAGCCAGTCCCCAGGAGCTAATGGTCAATGATCCGTGCCCCTGGCAGCTTTATTAAGTAATAACTGTTTCTTACATTTGATCACCGCTCTGTTTGTCAACACATACTCCTCACAATAAGCTAAGCTCAGACATCTTCTCTGCTATGGAACCTCTCCTGAATCACTGAGCTCTCAGTTCCCTGATTTAACCATCTGAAACCTCACTATGTTGCAGTATTAATGTATATGTCTGCCTTCTCAGGTTGGAAGCAACTTGAGGTGCAGTAGTTTTTTTAGTATTTATTTTTATTTATTTACTTGGCTACACTCAGTCTTAGCTGTGGCACGAGCAATCTCCCATCTCTGTTTCGACAAGCAGTTTCTTTTAGTTGCAGCGTGTGAACTCTTAGTTGCGGCTTGTGGGATCTATTCCCTGACCAGGGATCGAATCTGTACCCCCTGCAGCAGGAGCTCAGAGTCTGAGCCTGCAATGCATGAGACCTCAGCTCAATTCCTCAGTTGGGAAGATCCCCTGGAGAAGGGCTAGGCTACCCATTCCATTATTCTTGGGCTTCCCTGGTGGCTCAGCTGGTAAAGACTCCATCTGAAATGCAGGAGACCTGGGTTTGATTCCTGGGTTGGGAAGATCCGCTGGAGAAGAGACATGCTACCCACTCCAGTATTCTGGCCTGGAAAATTCCATGGACTGTATAGTCCATGGGGTCGCAAAGAGTCGGACACAACTTAGCAATTTTCACTTTTCAGGGTAGTCACATTTATAGTCACACCAATACAGGGCTTCCCCAGGTAGCTCAGTGGTAAAGAATCCATCTGCCAATGCAGGAGAAACAAGAGATGCGAGTTCAATCCCTGGATTGGAAAGATCCCCGGAATAGGAAACGGCCCCCCACTCCAGTATTCTTCCTGGAAAATTCTGTGGACGGGGAGCCTGGCAGGCTACAGTCCATGGGATCACAGAGAGTTGGACGCAACAGAGCGAGTGAGCACACACGTCCACTAACACTTTTCTGGTCAATACTACACTTATCATTCATCTCTTATTTCCAATAGGGCATAAAAGCACCTTCTTCAAGCATCTTGTCAAGGATCCCAGTGACACCGCATAAAGCACAAACCCCAGATGCTGGCACTTGAAACAGCCTCACAGTCTTGGCCTGGTCTCTTCCTGGTGGGTGGTAGGAAACCAGAGTTGGCAGAGTTGGCAAAGCAGGTGCCTGAGGCCAGGAGCCATAGGCCAAAGCTGGGCCAACCCTGGGGACACAGAAAGTGCGGGCTGGTGCCTGATGGCAGGCATCAAGTCCCCTTGGAAACAACAAGGAAAGACCTGTAGAGATGCTGAGTCAGCAAGACAGATGTCCCGGGAATGCAGTCAGGCCTCCCTGGAGCACAAACTGGCCTTCCCGTCACCTTGGAATGAAAATATTCTAATATGTGTTTGAAAACTTGAGTCCCTCGTAGCGCTCCTTACTCTTCAAGTTCACCTAACTCCCATGCAGACTCACGCGTGGTATTTCCATTGACACCTCCAGCCTTTTTCGGGGCTGCTGCTGAGCTTGAAGTCTTCCCGGGACTTCCCTGGTGGTCCAGTGGCTAAGACTCTAAGCTACCGATGCAGGGAGTCCTGGTTCTATCCCTGGTCGGGGAACTAGATCCCACATGCTGCATCTAAGAGTTCACATGCATCAACACAGATCAACTAAGATCTGGTGCTAAGTCAAATAAAAACATTTATTAAAATACACCTGCTTAATCCCCAGAAGTCAGGTCATAGTTTTATTTTAAAAAAAGGACTGCTTCTTTATACCCACATTTCTGAATTCTTACATGCTTTAAAACCCAGCTCAGGTGGTCTCTCCTCCAGTGGTCATATCTAACATTTTTTTTGCTGACAATTCAGGTTCAGGTACTTGCTTTTACCATTGGCTTGACACATTTTTGCTGTTATAGTCCATACTAGATTATTTTCTGACTGTAGGACATATCTCCTCGGCTAGATTACAAGTCTTCAATTTCCCACTGTGTCCTTTTCCTTCACACCATTTTGTACAATGCTGAGTATATAACAAATGTTATAAACAAAACAACTCATTGAAAGATATCATATTCTGTATTCTACATTATTTATTTGTCTCCATTTAAAATGACCGTTTGATTTTTAGTAAACTCTTTAAAAGTTAATCTCTTTATCAAAGTAATACATACTAACAGACTTACATATCACATGAAAAATAGTACAAACTTCAGAAATGGGCTTAACCAGACATTCTTGAACAATTGCCTCTTGTCTGTAGTTATGAGGCTGGAGAAGCTAAAACACTGAATTTGCCAGCATCCCTTGATGCTGAGTGCTATCCTGGTAGCTTGGACAGTAAAGAAACTGCCTACAATTAGAATCTGCCTACAATGCAGGAGACCTGGGTTTGATCCCTGGATTGGGAAGATCTCCTAGAGAAGGGAATGGCTACCCACTCCAGTATTCTGGCCTAGAGAATTCCATGCATAGAGGAGCCTGGCAGGCTACAATTCATGGGGTGGCAAACAGTCAGACACAACTGAGTAACTTTCACTTTAAAGTGGAGCTGAGGAGGAGAAGAGGACACATTCCAATTCTGGCCAATTAATCTGAAGTGATGATCTGTTGTGTAGACACGTTCCCCTTTTTCTTTCTTTCTGCCTGGAATGCAGGCATGACCACTGGAGCTTCAGCAGCCATTTTGTGGTTCAGGTGGCAAATGTGAAGAAAAAGTCACAAGAATCTCAAAGATTGTCCTCTCTAGCTGTCAAGAACCTGGACTGGCAGCCATCCATTTCAGCCTTCTAATAAAGGAGAATCTACTTAAGTAGGCCACTAAAGTCAGGTATCTATAATTTATAGGAATCCAAGAATATTCCTAACTGATATACATACATGTACATTGTCGAAGTCAGAGAAAAGCACAAAGGTGAAAATCATCTGTTACCCAACTACTATGATGTTTTGTTGCACATGACAACTTTTTTCTGAATAAACTATGTTTTTCAATCAAAGAGTGAGATTTTTTTGTTTGTTTTCCATGGTTATTTAATAATATGTTCTATGATCATTTTAAAACCTAGCCATCAAGAAGTATTCCATAGCATAATTTTAGATGATGCCTATCATAATTTATTTTATTAACCTTTTCCACTTGGTTTCCACTATTTGCCACATCAGTTTCTTACTTTTTAGACTTTATCTGGGGATGTGCTAGGTCTTCGTTCGGGACACACGGGCTTTTCTTGTGGCAGAGCACAGGCTCTAGAGCCCATGAGCTCAGTAGTTGCTGCACCAGGGCTTAGTTTTGAGCTGAGGTATGTGAGATCTTATTTCCCCAACCAGAGATAGAAGGCAGATTCTTAACCACTGGACCACCAGGGAAGTCCCAGGGTTTTTTCTAATACATTACTTTTTACAAACACTATTGTAGAAATATTCTTGTAGATAGTTTATTTGCACAACTTCATAAAGATTTCATTAAGGTTTTTTTTTTTCTCTTAGAAAAGCATATTCTTAAGGTTTGGGATACACTATGCTAATTTTTCGGAGAAGGCAATGGCACTCCACTCCAGTACTCTTGCCTGAAAAATCCCATGGATGGAGGAGACTGGTGGGCTGCAGTCCACGGGGTCGAGAAGAGTCAGACACGACTGAGCAACTTCACTTTCACTTTTCACTTTCATGCACTGGAGAAGGAAATGGCAACCCACTCCAGTGTTCTTGTGGAGAATTCCAGGGACGGGGGAGCCTGGTGGGCTGCCATCTGTGGGGTCACACAGAATCGGACACGACTGAAGCGATTTAGCAGCAGCATGCTAATTTTTATCTACAATTTTTTTTTTCTAATAGCACAAATGATAAAACTTCCAACAAAATATTTCTGAAAGTTTAAGAATAAAAAGGGAAAATAAATGCCTAAAATAACACTGAACTAAGTAACCAAGCTTTACAAGTATGTCAATTAAAAATGTTTGTGTGGGAATTCAAAAATTTATCCCACTATCAACACCAACACCATGGGCTTCATCTTTTCCTCTATTTTAAGAGCAAGACATGGACAAAATCCAAACAATTTTCATTCCAAAAATAAGAAGTAGTCAAAAAGAAGATGAAATGCACTCCCTAGGGAGTTTTACATGGCAGAGTAGAGGGATCAAGTATTTGAAGCACATATTTCTGTAGAACTTGGATAGATCAAGAAAGATGGTTGAAGAGAGCAATATTGTAAAGACAGGAAAGCCTGGAGAGTAAGACTATTTTCTAGAATAGGTGAATTAGAGGCTTCCCAGAATTTCTAAATGCTACAGAATAGGTGAGGATAGAGGATGTTACATAACAGGAAACTGGCTTCCCTGGGGGCTCAATAGCAAAGAATCTACCTGTAATGCAAGAGATGCAGGTTCTTTCCCTGCATCAGGGAAGACCCCCTGGAGAAGGAAACAGCAACCCACTCCAATATTCTTGCCTGGAGAATCCCATGGACAGAGGAGCCTGGCAGGCTACAGTTCATGGGGTAACAAAGAGTCAGACACAACTTAGTGACTAAACAAAACAGACTGTACTTACACTCCTTTGAACAACTGTGGGAGATTCCAGTAAGAAGCTGATGTCCTCCTTGTTACTCTTTAAATGTAACATAGTTCCATGACTAGATTAAGTTACGATTTCTGCAAGGGCTACAGAAATATAGCTGAAATATAGCTATATTTCCCAAAATATAGCTAACGCTTTCCCACTGTTGTCCCTCTTTCTCCTCTTTTCTCCTCTCAATCTGCTTCTCCATGAGGGCAGATATTGTCTTGCCCACACACCAAACAAAGAAATATGCCAGTTTTGTCAATGTCTGTAGTGATATATTCTCTTTTGTTCCTGATATTAATTGATGTCTTCTTTTTATTTGAGATAAGTCTAAATAGAGATTAATACATTTTATTTGTCTTTTTAAAGAATAAGCTTTTGTTCTGTGCTTTAAAAAATCTTCCTTATTTTTGCTGATTACGTATTTCACTTGTTTCTGTTCTCTGTTTTCCCTTCTAGGTGCTTAGGTTTGATTTGCTCATTTTTACCCCTTATGTTTTCTAAGTAGAAGTCCAGCTTATTTGACTAAGTTGCTATTGTTATATCTTCAGGTTCACTAATCTTTTCTTTTGCAATCTCTATCTTGTTGTTCAATTGCTAAGTCATGTCTGACTCTTGGCAATGCCATGGACTGCAACATGCCAGGCTTCCCTGTCCCTGAGAATCTAAACTTCTGTCAATTCCATTGAGTGGATTTTTACATTCATGTCTTTGTTTTTTATTCCTAGAAATTTCTTTTGTTTCTTTTCTGATAGATTTCTTTCTTTTGCTTATGTATTCCTTTGAATTCCTGAGTGTATTTGTGTTGGTTGTTTGAAAAGTCTTTGTCAGCTAACCCCAATTTTTCCATCATTCCTGTGTCTCTTTCTATTGGTTGATTCCTCTCCTGATTATGGGTTATATATTTCTGTGTTTTCACATATCTAGTAATCTCTAACTGGATGCTAGAAATCATGTTTTATATTTTATGTGTTGGATTTTTCAAAGGTATTGGGAGTATTGGATTTTATTCTGACAGACAGTTAAGTTCACTGTGGGTCAGTTTGATTCTTTCAAAGCTTGTTTTTAAACTTTATTAGAGCAGGTTTAGAGAACCCTTACATTATCATTAGTTTAGCCTCACTATTAAGGCAGGACATCTCTGGAGTTTCCACAGGAAGCCCTGAGTGCTCAGTGAGGACGCTCTTATCCACGTGGTCAAACTCTAACACCTCCAGACTGTTCAGGTCAGCAATTTCCTGAATTATCCTTTGACTAGCCTGTCTTTGTTTCAACCTATGCATGTGTAGTCTAATACTAAGATATGGATTTAAGGGGACCAGTATACAGACTTCCGCGTCTACTTTGCCAAGCAGCTTTCTCATTTCTGGCACATAGTTCCAGAAACTCTGACTTACTCAGCTCTCCCAAGTTGTGTTCTCTATTTGCTCCACTCAGAAAGACTACTGTGGGGACTTCCCTGGCGGCCCAGTGGTTAAGGCTTCGCCTTCCAGTGCAGGGGGTGAGGGTTGGATCCCTGGCAGGGAGTTAAGATCCCACATGCCTCAGGGCCAAAAAACTAAAACACAGAACAGAAGCAATCTTGTAACAGATTCAATAAAGACTTTAAAAAAAAAAAAAAAAGAAAGAAAGAAAGACTACTGTGTTCTGTTGGGATTATTTCCCTGTGATGACATCCAGAAAGTGCCTTTAGTCAGGAAGCTAGAACAATCTTAGAGCTCACCTTTTTTTTTTCCTTTCTCTTGGACCGCAGTCCTGTACTACCTATTATGCATTGTAAAAAATCTATGGTCTCAGATTCTTTTTTCTAGTTTTCTAATTGTCTATAGCCACCAAACCTTCCTTGGTTTGAGCAACAGAGAGCTCCAGAACAGTATCCACACATCCAGTGTGGCTCTGCCAACAGGGCTACATGTGGGAGATCAAGAAGATGAAGCAGGAGGAGCATTGAGGGCCATTTTCATTGTCACCCTGTTTCGCCTGGAGAACTCTTCTTGGCTCTAACTTCAGAATTCTTTGTACATTGGTTTTCATAGCTCTGAGAAATGCTGGATTGCAATTGCCTAAGAGCAAATAAAAGAAGTGAATTGAGGCCTCACTAGTGAATTCGCCCCTAGAGAAGGAAATAGCAACCCACTCCAGTATTCTTGCCTGCAGAATCCCGTGGACTGAGGAGACTGACAGGCTACAGGGCACGGGGTCGAAAAGAATTGGACACAACCGAAACAGCTGAGCACACAGCACCCTGTGAGTTCAAACTTTTTATTTTTATAGATATAAAAACATATATATGCATATTTAAATATGTACTTAAAGTTATAATAAATGAGTTCCAAGTTGGTGTTTTTTCCTTGTTTAACACAAGTCCTTTTGACTGTCAGGTTAATGCAAGAAGCCTGTTGGAGGCAAGTCCCTTCTCTAAGAATCTCATAGATTGGAGGCCATATGACTGATCTTCATTTTTGACGCATCAAAGAGAATCAACACTGTGCATGGTCCCTTTGGGCTAGTTAGACCAGGCGAAGTCTCAAGAGCCTATCTTAGAGCGGTGGCCTTAGCTCTTCCCTATCATCATGCTCCTGGACTATTGTCATGGGTCATCTCCACTCCAATCCAACCTCCTCGTGCTTTTTGGTAACATTTCCTATAAAGGAAGTCCCCATATATGAATCTTCAAGTTGTGAACTTTCAAATTGCAAACATGTGTTCCATCAATGCCAGGTGTGAGTGAAGCTGCAGCTTGCCCTCCATCTCCTACTTGGCGCTCCTTCACACTACCCTCTCCCGCCTCCTCTCCCTCCTCCAGTCAGTAACTCTTCCCTGTTCACCTGAGGCCAGCCCCTAGATGCCAGCTGTTGTACTGTACTACTGCATTTTTCAAGGTACTGTAGTGTAAAATTAAAAATGTTTTATCTTTTGTGTTTGTTTCACATGTATTATTTGTGTGGAAAGTATTATAAACCTATTACAGTAGAGTATCCATAGCTGATTATGTCAGTTGAGCTAGTTTAGGCTAACTTTGTTGGATTTAACTTGGACTTACAAATTAATGTACCCGCAGAAAGAAATTTGCTTGTATGTAGGGAACTTACTGTAATTCAACTTTAATTACAGCATGCTGTCATTGAAAAACCTTTATAATTCCTCATTGCTACAAAGTTCTCCATGATTTGGCTACAATCTTCTCTTATGATGCTTTTCACCATGATTTTCCTTTCCTTTGTTCTATCCAAGACGTTTATTTCTGGCTCTTGGATACTAACCATAATTTCACAGTTTTCTTCTTTTTCTCCCAGCTCATACTTTCTTTCCTGTCTCTGGAATACTTTTCTTATCCAAAATATTTAAATGCAAAAGTATTAGCTGAGCTTTCCTAGTGGCTCAGATGGTAAAGAATCTGCTTGGAATGGGGGAGACCTGGGTCTGATCCCTGTGTTGGGAAGATCCCCTGGAGAAGGGAATAGCAACCCACTCCAGTATTCTTGCCTGGAGAATCCCAGGCAAGCCTGGTGGCTGGCTACAGTCTGTGGGGTCACAAAAAATCAGACACAACTGAGCAACTAACACTTTCATTTTCAGAAGTATTACCTATCTTTAAAAGCCCAATTATAACACAATCACATTCATGAAAACTTCAGTATTCTTCAAAAAATCCTCCTCTCCTCTCTCAAGTACTCAATCTAAACTCATTTATCATGTACATCCCTGTCTACCTTATATAAACACCTTGAGCATAGAGTCCATGTAGCATTCCTTTTTGTGATCCTTAAGCTTCTAATGGACTGAACTGCATAGAAAGATGCTCAATGAATGTTTATTGAGAGGATGAATGACTGGATGCTTTCATACATCCCTTGTTATTCTTTCCAGTTAATTTAAGATATATTAGTTTTAACTATTTGGAATTGCTAGAGATTCAAAAATAGTCACATATCAGCAATTTAATATGACTCAGTCTGATACACTTTCTCCTCCATTCATTTGTGAACTGCTCTTTAGCAAAGTGTGTTACACTAGTAAAAACATAGGATATCTAAATTAGGGGCAAAGGATTTCATTAATTAAATTAAAATTTCAGAAATAGTTGTTTGTGAGAACAGAACTGAGTGTAAAACAGACATATATTTGTTAAAGAGCTTGTACTTGCAAGTCAACAGATGTCCACTCAAATCAAACTAGCTTAAGAACAAAAGGTAAGTATTGATAGGGTATTGGAGGATCTCATTGTCTGAACACTGTGGCATTGGTAAGGGTAGGAACCAGGGCAAATATGAAAACCTCAGCATCAGAAGTCCTTCTAGACTCCTAGTCTGTCTTGGTTTAAATTCTAAATTCCCCAATTCCCCTAAATTCCACAACTGAATCTGAATACCCTGGCTTGGAAAAGGTGTCTGCCAATGCATTAGATAGGTGAAAATTTTGCTTGGAGGCTTCCCTGATAGCTCAGTAGGTAAAGAATCCACCTGCAATTCAGGAGACCCCAATTCGATTCCTGGGTCAGCAGGATCCACTGGCAAAGGCTACACACTCCAGTATTCTTGAGCTTCCCTTGAGGTTCAGCTGGTAAAAAATCCGCCTGCAATGAGAGAGACCTGGGTTCATCTTCGCTGGGTTGGGAAGATCTCCTGGAGAAGGGACAGGCTGCCCACTCCAGCTTTCTGGCCTGGAAAATTCCATGGACTATATAGTCTATGGAGACTCAAAAGAATCAGACATGACTGAGCGACTTTCACTCACTTTGCTTGGAGGCGGGCCTTATAGTCCAGAGGGTGCAGAAAGTCAGCAGGCATAGATACATGATTTTTAAAATAAAAAGCATATCAGTTCAAAGAAATGTGTATGTACCATTCTTGGGGAGATGTTTATTCTGCTTTGGCTTCAGAAGAAAAATAATGAAGAGCTTCAAGCTAGTTCATCCCTATGGTGTCTTCATACCTTTAACATCTCAGTTATTAAATCTCCATATGCAGTCAAGAATTTTCTTTTTTCACCTCCAACCTAGCTCATGGTTTCTAAAGTTGATCTGTAAGTGGCTAATCTACTGTTTGCAATGTCTGAGGAGGTGAGAGATTAAGGAAGCAGAAGTACCAGCACAAATTGATAGTGGACCCAGGAGAGCTCATCTCAGCTCTGTTTATAATCCCATTTAATTCATGTTTGTTCAGCATCCACTCTACAACACACTCTGCTTGTGTGCTCAGTCGCTCAGACTCTTTGCAATACTATGGGCTGTAGTTTGCCAGGCTCCTCTGAGCCTGGGATTCTCCACGTAATTCTGCAGGCAAGATACTGGAGTGGGTTGCCATGCTCTCCTCCAAGGGATCTTCCCGGCCCAGGGATCAAATCCACATCTCTTAAGTCTCCTGCATTGGCAGGTGGATTCTTTACCACTCACTTATGCCACCTGGGAAGACTGCAACATACTCTAGCACTTAACAATATGAGGATCATAACATTCAGCATTGCTAGATATTGTGAAATTACGAAGGAACGTAAGGAATAGTCCTTACTGTTAAGAAAGTTATGATCTGATTGGGAAACCAAAATCAACATACAGATGATATTAACCATACCAGGTTAGTGACTAACTACAAACATTTCTCTCATCAGATGCAAGTGTTCACGTATATGTTATTTCACTGTAAGATGTTACATAGACATGGCCAAGAGAATCATTTATTGCATGGGATTATTTGTTATAGAAGCTTGGCAGTAGCCAGATCAACAGAACCGTGCATTTCTGAGCCATTTGCCACAATTTGTGTTCTTCAAAGCTGACCTTCACAGGAGATTTAAACTCTTCTCTTTTATATTCCCCTTAAACCCAGTTAGTTGAGCCTAAGGTTTGAAGGAGAGGCCAAGAAGCATTCCAAGTCTCTGCTCACAGTCTTTGAAGGGGAAATAAGGCACAGACTTCGGGAGCAACCAGCTTGATGAGTTGAAAAGAGTCACGAACTAGGAACCAGAAAATTTTGATTTTGGTCTCACTACTGACATTAATTTATTGTAATTCCCTGTTGGCCCTAGTGATTAAAAAAAAAAAAAAAAAACAGAAAACAAAAAAACTTACCCGCAAGTGCAGGAGACGTAATAGATGTGGGTTCAATCCCTGGGTTAGGAAGATGCCCTGGAGAAGGAAATCACAACCCCCTCCAGTATTCTTGCCTGGAGAATCCCATGGACAGAGGAGCCTGGTGGGCCATGGTCCATAGTGTCACAAAGAGTCGGACATGATGGAAGCAACTTGGCACTCCATCACATCACAACTTATTGCAGTGTTTTGAGTAAGTCACTTAAATGCTGCTAACTCTAGTTGACGGGCATCTGTAAACCAAAAAGGGTAAGAAAAGGTTTCAATTCAAGAAAAGATTTCAGTTCAACAACATTTATTACAAGACACCAAGGAAATGGACCTAAAATGCCTCCATTAAATGCCTGTGGACAAAACTGAAAGCCTAACTTTGAATCATGACCCTCCAGACAATGAGGAACCATTAATGGTGAAGCATCTGTTCCCCTTTCCCAAGTCCTGGCCACATACCTCACTAGACAGAGCACATAACTCCCTCTCTAATGCAGTGAAACTCTTGAAAAATAAGGTAAAGGAGAAAGTCATTTGAGGGACTTGATCATAGGCTCTGGGCTTCCCAGGTGGCACTAGTGGTAAAGAACTTGCCAGCCATCACAGGAGATGAAAGAGACACAGGTTCGATCCCTGGGTCAGGAAGATCCCCTAGAGAAGAACCCACTCCAGTATTCTTGCCTGGAGAATCCCATGGACAGAGGAGCCTGGCAGGCTACAGTCCATAGAGTTGCAGAGTCATACACAGCTGAATCAACTTAGCACAAAACACAGTCATGGCTCTGACTGGATTATTGTCCAAAACTGCCCCTTGCTAAGGCATTATGAAGATTTCATGGGATGCTGTGTACAAAAGCTCACTGGCCAACTGGTCTGGCCTAAAAAACATTTCTCCTAGAAGTTTATTGTTGAAAGCTGTGGATTTTGATAGAGCGTTACCCAGGGACGAATCCCCCTGTTCTGAAACCCTCCTCCTCTTCTGCCTGTTTATGCTCTCAGTTCTGGTGACTCAGTAGATGAAAAAGAAGGGTCAGCTCTGACTCACAGCAGCACTGTGAATATCCTGACCCCAGTGGGCTGCAGGGCCTGAGATGTTTATTTCATTTCCCTTTCATTCCATACTCAGCTGGGCTCTCAGAGGAGGAAAGGGAAGGAAAGTAGCCCACGCTGACTAATCAGTCCAGAAATATTTACTGAACACAGCCCAAGGACTGTGTAGTAGGAAGAAACAAGAAGGAATATCTCAAATCCAGGGTTTCAGAGCTGCTTGGGGACTTTGCAATGACCCCATTAGCCCTGGGAAAGAACACCTTTGCCCAAATTGGAGGGTGTGGGGCTGGAGAGAGGCTTGGGATGGGAAGTTGCTAGAAAGTGCCTAGGACCAAAGGGTCTCAGTGCATGAATGCATTTTCTGAAAGTATTTATTTGTTTGATTGTGCCAGGTTTTAGTTGCTGCACTCAGGATCTCCAATCTTCATTGCAGCACGCGAGATCTTTAGTTGCGGCATGCGAAGTCTTAGTTGTGGAGTGGGATCTAGTTCCCTGACCAAGGATTGAACTCAGGCCCCCTCCATTGGGAGCATAGTCTTAGCCCTGGACCACCAGAGAAGCCCCTGCATATGCAAACATGTCCCAAGAACAGCTGGCTTTTCTCCAACTTTGAATGATTTGGAGGGTATAGATGAGTGTCCTGGGGCAGGGCAGTGGAAATATGGGGTGACAGCTGTGAGACCTTTCTGCTCTGTTCCAGCTCCCATCCTAGGAATAACCTAGAAATGCCAAACTTGGGAAAGCATTGTTTTTATGTAGGGGTTGGGCCAGCTGCCTCTCCTTCTCAAAGCACTGGGGAGGGATGNGCTAATTAATAAAGAAAGGGAAGGAAGGGATTTCCCTGGTGGTCCAGTGGTTAAGATTCCAGACTCCCAATGCAGGAGGCCTGGGTTTGATCCCTGGTCAGGGACAGAGATCCCACATGCCACAACTAAGAGTTTGCATGCTGCAACTGAAGATCCCATATGCCTCAGCCAAATAAATAAGTATTAAAAGAAAAAGAAAGGAAAGGAAGATCCTCTAAGCCCAGTCACCTGGAAACAGCACAAAGAGGTTTGTGGGGCTGAGCACTCTAGGGTTCCTCCACACCCACTATCTGGAGTGAGTTTCCAGCTCAAGTCCAAGGCAGAAATAATAACAGCTGCTACCAATTTGGACCACCTCCCAGGGGCCAGACACTATGCTAAATGCCTTAGTTACATTATCTCATTTAATCATCACACCATCATCACTCAGTTCCCCCTACCCCAGGAAGCTATAATTATCACTACTTAATATTAATGAAAATAAAGGCTCAGAGGGGTTAAGTAACTTTACTGATTTTACACAGATAACAGGAGGGCAGGTGCTGATTAAGGTTTTCCTGACTTCAAATTCTATGTCACTCCATACCTGATCCCATTTGGCAAAAAAGAAGCTGGAAACTCTAGGAAGAGGGTGGAGAAGGGAAGAGGATGATGGTGGAAGTAGGCAGAAGGAGAAGGAACTGATGCTCTGGATTCAACATGGTAAGAGCCTCGAGCTTGGTTTTCTGGAGGTGGCATCAGGGTCAGTGCTCAGTACAAGGTGATAGGGGAATGTCTATGGACGAGTCTTAGGGCAGAGCTTCTCCAGGAATGGAGGGCCAACAGCAGACCCTGTGAAAGCTCGTGCTTCGGGCTGCATGGAGGGTCCTTCACTTGTCTAGACAGAATCGAGGCACTGATCATGCACCCCTGTACCGTGAATGAGAGTGACTAGCAGGGTCAGGGCTAGGTCCAATTCAACTGCAACGGACTGTGCAACAAACAGCCATGGGCACACATAGGAGGGGGCTGGCCATCCAGTGCTTGTTCCTGGTATTTCTGGACCCAGCCTCCCTCAAACTCCTTAATGAAACTCTGAAGAGCAGATTTCCCTGGTGGTCCAGTAGGTAGGACTTTGCCTTCCAATTCAGGAGGATGCATGTTCTTTCCCTGGCCTAGGAGCTAAGATCCCAAATGCCTTGGGGCCAAAGATCCAGAACAGAAATAACAGAAGCAATATTATAATAAATTCAGTAACGACTTTAAAAATGATCCACATCAAGAAAAATCTGTATTAAAAAATCTGCAAAAGAAACATGAGGCTGTATAGGGAACCCTACTTCTTCAATATGCAGTCTTCAGAACTGTCATTAAGAAATGAAACCTTTTGGGAGACTTCTCTGGCAGTCCAGTGGTTAAGACTCCCTGCTTCAAGTGCAGGGAGCATGGGTTTGATCCCTGGTCGAGGAACTAAAATCCCACATGCTAAATGGTAAGGCAGAATATTGCACGTGTATTACCTGCAGTGCAGGAGATGCAGAAGACTGGAGCTCAGTCCCTGGGTTTGGAAGATCCCCTGGAGGAGGAAATGACAACCCTCTCCAGTATTCTTCCCTGGAAAATCCCACGGACAGAGGAGCCAGGCAGGCTTCAGTCCAGGGGGTCACGGGTCACAAAGGGTCGGACATGACTGAAGCGACCTAGCAAGGCCAAGGGAAAAAAAAAAAAGAAATGGAATCTTTTCACTGTTTTCAACGCTTTTATCAAGGCTTGTCAGGTGGGAGTGTAACCAAAGGCAAAATCAAGGATGCCCACTCCTTCGTTCATACTCACTGTACAAAGAAGCATGAGCCTCTGCTTTCATGGAGCACACAAGTTTGCACTTTAATAGCTTTATTGAGATTCATGGCCAAGTGGCTCAATGGGTAAACAATCGGCCTGCAATGTAGAAGACATACGAGATCATAGTTCCCTAACCAGGGATCGAACTCTTCTGCAGTGAAGCATGGAGTCTTAACTACTGGACTGCCGGGGAAGTCCCTTGACTGGTTTTCTTAATTGGAGATATTAAGACAAAAATATTCACATTGGTTGTTAAAGAATGGTAAGGCAGACTTTGGAGTAACTATCACAATAGGTTATAGGAATTACTGCAGTAAGGGAGAGACTGGGCTCAACTTCTGAATACAAGAAGAAAAAGTGGTAATTCATAGCCAAAGAGGAGGACTAGGGGTAGAGGGTTGGGGTGTCAGTGAATGGAAAATTACTAAGATGAAACATGAGGAGGAAGGGGAGATTTTCGTTAAATCATCCTAAGAGGATTCTTGCTGAAGGCTGGCTAGGGTGATCATACATTAAGGATGGGGGATTCCGGCTAAACTGACTCAGCAAGATTCATGCTAAAATTGGGCTCTTGAGAACATGGCCAAGGACAAGGACTAGTTGACAAAGAGCTCAGAGGAGACTGATTAAAGTCTGGTCAAGAAGTGAATCTTTGAGGATTTCCCTGGTGGTCCAACGGTTAAGAATCTGTCTTGTGATGCAGGGAATACCGGTTTGATCCCTGATTAGGGAATAAATGTCCTACATGCCTCGTAGCATCTAAGCCTGCATGCAGTAACTGCTGAAACCTGTCGGTGATGACACAACAAAGGTCCCATGTGCCACAACTAAGACCTGAGGCAGCCAAATAAGTAAACAATAAACAAACAAACAAAAACAAACAGGTGACAACATTTGTCAGTGGTGGGGATACATGGAGCTCCCACTGTGATAACCTATGTGCTTTATTAAGCAAACAAGCTTTTTAAAAGTGAGATCGTTGTGGCTTGGCATTGGATTAATAAAACTCCTGAGGCTCTGAAGGAATTCCACCATCCAGGGAGAGTCCAGGGTGCAGCCGCTGAAAGAATTCTTCATTTACACAACCATCCTCTGGCTGAGTCTAGGCAGAGCAAGAGCTAGAAGAGGATGAGTCTAATTTCTGTGAACTGTAACTTATAAAAGCAAGAGAATTGGATTATGGAGATCAGCTTCTTTGAACTTTGACTTGGCGAGGAAATTTAGTTTTTGAACTTTAAATTCTCCCTGGGAATTCGATAAAGAGGGGCATTTATATTCAAATCTGAGGCAGTCCTAAATTGTTGACATTTTATTATTGAATTGTCTTTACATAACTTATAATTGGAAGGTGTTAGTGGGTCATTTAATTTTATTAAAGAACCTCTGATATGCTTTGTTAGAAAATACGGTCAGACATAATTTGGGATGGGAAAGGGAGTCATCCGTCAACCAGAGGTAGAGAGGAGTCTTGTGCTTATACAACAAGGGGATTACTCTAATCCACTTCAGAGCTTTCGAGGATAAACTGCCCAGAAGTCCCAGCAAGGTTCTCACAGAAGCCATAGCTGGTCCCTGGGAAGTGGAGACTGAAGTGAGGAAGCACCACTAACCTAATTTGGTGCTGATTCCCAGCCTTGATGGGAAGGACCATATTCTTGGTTGACTTTTGGCTTAATGGTTAAGCTTCATGGTTAAACTTCTAGGGTTACTGGAGAGAAATACTTGTCCTCATTCTTTTTATTGCAATATAGAGTTGTTCATTTTATTTTTATTGGAGTAGATGAATTCCTTATGGCCAAATTCAGACTTAAATTGAAGAACGTAGGGAAAACCACTAGACCATTCAGGTATGACCTAAATCAAANACTGTTTGGATTGATCTTACAGTAGGCAAATGTACAATTTTAAAAACATGTAGCGAGTTCAGTAACTGACAGGGTTTTTGAGGTGTTCGTCAATTCTTCTGCCAGCATTTACAGCTGTAGCGAACAGTTTGATGCAGCTCTAATTTCTAATTATGACTTCCCAGGAGTGGAGGAGGTTGTCAATTTTGCTTGTCCTGTGGTGAGAAACAAAATGATTCTACTTTCTGCTGCCAACCCAATCATCCTATTCTTCAGCAAGGCTAAGAATAATCATCTAAATAACAAAAGTCAACAGGAGCGATTAACGTTTTAAGACTGGCTGCTACTGACTTTTCCAGAGAGATGCCGTCAAAGTGACACTCAGGGAAGGTGTTCAGAAAAGTCTCCTGAACTTTCCATGGCAAGACTCTTCCTCAAGCTCTGAAATACACAGAGGCCGGGGAGGAAGCCCACTCCCCATGTGCTCACACCCTGCTCTGACAGCCCACAGATGCCCTTCTCCCCCAAACGGCTGCAGTGAGGACACCTGGGCCAGTAAGCCCCTCATTCAGTTGTCATCGAAGGCTGGCGATTCTTCACATGCGGTGATCAGGTGGCATGTAGGCAGAAAGCTGTAGCAGATTTGTACAGAGCAAGGCCAGGAGATTCTGTTGGGACCAGCAAGTTTTCCTCAGTCCCTTAAAGCAGAAGAAAGGAAGGCTGCCAATGCAGAAAGACCATCCCAAGGTAGACCAGCTGTCCGCCTCTGGAGCCAGCAGTATTGTCTCCTCTTTTTGTCTGTCCTCTGCTTAGCACTTGATTGATGAGCTGGGGTGGATGCAAAGACCCCCAGAGAGGTCTCAGATTCTAGCAGCCTGATCAGCCAACAATTGACCCCAGAGGCCAGGGATCAAATATCAGAGTGATATGCATTTCAATAACTCTGAATTGATACTAGGAGAGGAGAGGCATGTTCACAAGAGGGTGACTGAAACAGATTAAATATTCATGCTGACGGCACCTGTGAGGGGCTATCGGTGACCACGGTCATCAGCCTCTTGGGCAATTTCTCTTAGCCTAATCTGTCATCTTTTTATCTCACAGGTTAAATGTACATTTGCTCCTCGAAGAGAATGGTGGGAAGACTTTTTTAGTGGCCACGGAGGGATCTTCAGTGAGTATCTCTGCAGGCAATCTGGCCCCACGGGGCTCCCACCAGACCCTCCCCACCCAGATGCAGGACATGGGGCTCCCTCGTGCCAGCAGTGAAGCAAACAATGACATCCCTGTGCTCCAATCAGACACAGAAGCCAACACACTTCATTTTTCCTCTAAAGTGAAAAATACCTAACATTTATGAATGTTCTCAAATTAGCAATGAAAGATTCAGAAAGAACCTACAAGAATCTCATGAGAGACATGGAAAGACTTATTACAGTGAACACACCCCCATTCTTCAGAGTGAAGATGCTTTGGGGCAACGTCTGTCTTGTAACAGTCACTGAATATGGATGCTCAGAGAGTCACTGTACTTATAAATACTTGGGGTGATGGTGGTGTAGTTGCTAAGTCATGTCTGACTCTTGTAGCCCCATGGACTGGAGCCCACCAGACTCCTCTGTTCATGGAATTTACTCATTTACTCATTTACTTATTTATTAAATTTACTTATTTCACTGTCATAAGCATTTATGGAGACATCATGGTAAATTTGCAACAAGAGCTAAACACATGCTTCCTATTCATTAGTGATGTGTGTGTACCTTCTTCGTGCCCAAGAAAGCATCTGAAAATGGATTCCTTGCTTAGCTTTCAGGAATTTCTTAATTTGGGCCTTTTAACACAAGAGTATCAGGTTACACTAAAGCATGACCTTGCTTAGCAGGAGGTATCATAAAACTTATACAAAAGAGCTCCATTCACAAGGATGTTAGTGGCATAGTCAGTCCAGATAATCAGGTTTTACTTAAAAGTAAGTGAACACAGAATCGGTTCTCCTAGCCCTTCATTCTAAAATTAGAGTCTTTCAACTGCTTTATACAAGAGGCCACACAGCGTGGTCAAGTAATAAAAATAACAACCCAACATGAAAATAAACAAATAAAAGGAGCATTAGGGAGGAAAGATTAATAGGATAATCTAAAGAGTTATGTGGCTGTGCCATGTTATGAGAAATTATTTAAGTCATAATTTTCATCGGCCATGTTCTACCGCAGTCAAAGTTCTGCATATGGGGGAAGCACAGGGATGCAGACCTAGTGTTTTTGCTTAAAGTTGACTTTACTGGAGGAATGTAAACTTTAGAGGCTTGCACTGGGGCTATTCCTCGTGCGCGTGGACATCTGAAGTTAAGAAAAGCATTTGTCTTTCAGATAATAAAGGTGCAAAGTCCCAAACCATATGAAGATTAGCAAATGAAAATGCTAATGTTTTTCATTTATAATGGAAGTGATAAATAACCACAGCAGACTTTGATACTACATACAATAATTCTTACCAAATTTTGTTGTTCAGTCACTAAGTCAACTCTTTGCAGTCCCATGGACTACAGCACACCAGGCTTCCCTGTGCTTCACTATCTCCCTAAGTTTGCACAAATTTATGTCCATAGCGTCAGTGATGCCATCCAACTATCTCATCTTCTACCTCCCCCTTCTCCTCCTGCCCTCCATCTTTCCCAGGATTGGGGTATTTTCCAGTGAGTCAGTTCTTTGCATCAGGTGCAAAGGATTAGAGTTTCCGCTTCAGCATCAGTCCTTCCAGTGAACACCCAGGACTGATCTCCTTTAGGATGGACTGGTTGGATCTCCNCCTCCATCTTTCCCAGGATTGGGGTATTTTCCAGTGAGTCAGTTCTTTGCATCAGGTGCAAAGGATTAGAGTTTCCGCTTCAGCATCAGTCCTTCCAGTGAACACCCAGGACTGATCTCCTTTAGGATGGACTGGTTGGATCTCCTTGCAGTCTAAGGGGCTCTAAGGAATCTTCTCCAGTATCACAGTTGGAAAACATCAATTCTTTGGTGCTCAGCCTTTTTTATGGTCCAACTCTCACGTCTGTGACTACTGGAAAAACCAATTTTGGCTATACTCACCAAATGTGCTTCACCATAAACTCAGGAGCACAAGAGGTGAAATAAGAAAATGGACCCACTTGGGTTGAACTTGCTGATTGAATCAGAGCCAGACCAGCTTCAAAGGCTGTAAGGATGGTCCAGACTATCTCTCAGTTGTGGATGGGATCCCATGAAAGCAGACAGCAGTGGGAACTTCAAGGCCATGGAAGTAAGACACAGGGAGCTGGACCTGCCACTCATAACAGAAGAAATAAGATGCAGCCACAGGTTCTCACAGGAGACTGAAGCCCACACACGGCTGGCCCAGGGCCCACGTCCACGGGAGTATGTCCCTCCATGTGCCTGCTTCCAGCCTCTTCCATGTTGCCTGCCTCCGAGACAGCACCTGCCTGCCATTTCCCTGGAAGCTTGCATTTGTACCAGCTTAACAACTTAAGTGAGACATGTGTCTGTTTCTCAAGGGTTTTGACAAAGCTGGAGCTAACATGCTCCTTTGGGTTGAGTTACATGTGTGGCCTCCTCTGAACCAGTTGCTCTTAAGCTTCGCAGTCTTGGCTGGATTCTGAGCTCCTCCCTGGAGCTGGGGCAGTGGGGTCAGCCACACTGCAGCCATAAGGACCAGTTACACCGGTGAGGATGGCAAATGAGGGCCCTTGAATCATGTTATAAAGTGATCGATCTCTTAGTCATTTTCCTATCTGTGAGTGAAAACATTAATCATGCCTTCTGAAATGGACACGTTAAACGGGACCACACGACGCACACAGTATGCTGTCAGGCTTCTAGTAAATTCTCAATGTTAGCTTCACCACGACTTGTGAAATAGCGGAAGTGTGTTCAATTAAGAAATGCAACACAAACTATTACACCCAGGATGGATAACAAGCAAGGTCCTACTGAATAGCACCGGGAACTGTATTCAGTAAAGCTGTGATCCTTTTGCAACTGACTACTTCGGCACTAGTGGTAAAGAATCCGTCTGACCATGTGGGAGACGTGGGTTCAATCCCTGGGTTGGGAAGATCCCCTGATGAAAGAAATGGCAACCCACTCCAGTATTCTTGCCTGGAAAATCCCATGGGTAGAGGAGCCTAGCAGACTATAGTCCATGTGGTCGCAAAGAGTCAGACACAACTGAGTGAGCACTTCTAAGTGTCACTATGCAAGTTCCTGCCTAAAAGCCTCTCCACCCTCACAGGACTGGGGCTTGAGGTTTCTACCTGCACCCGAATTCCCATAACTGTTTTACAATCCAGTCATCAGCTTCCTGAGGAGCAGGGATAGGACGCCTCCTGGCAGGGGTTTCCAGGGGCTGAGCACCACAGCCATAGCCTGGGAGGGACCTACAGACCATTTCCGTCTGACCACACAGCTGAGGGGGGCAGGTGGTCCCACGCACAGCATCCCTGTAGAGATGAGCTGGAGTCCTATGAAGTGAGCAGGGCGCCTGTCCATCCTCCCAGGGTTGCTGGCCAGGGAGGGTGTCCCCTGGTTATACGACAGGTGTTTCAGAGAGCTGATGAGAACAAAGAAGAAAAGAGTGGCCCTGAAGAACAGTGTTGTATGTAGTCACCATCCTTCTTTCTTTAGACAAAGACATAAAGGCTTTGTGTCATTTCTAACAGAGACAACACCCTCTCCTGTTTAACCAGCTTTGCATGCCTGAGTAGTTAGTGATGATAAGCACCGGTGCTGGTTGCCAGCTGTTAGTTAAGTGACTTAATTTCTCCAAACCTGTTTTTTGCTGGGAAAATGGACATTGAGTGTCTGGCATTCATAATGATTGTAGGAACTAAAATCCAAAGCAATAAATATTTTCGATCTTCCAGTGGAGCTCATTTCATAATAATACATTGCATAATCAGATCGCTTGCTAAACACGAGGTGGTGTCTTCCTACCCTGATTGCACTGCAGAAGTTGAGACTTTCCACAGGGAAACATTGTTTTTTTCCAAACAGAAACACCATAAAAATACACAGACAATAACTCATTATTGTAGTACTATGTATTTTTCCCATGCAATGTTTTAAATTTTTAATTTATTATTAGCCTTTTCCAAGTGTAAATATGAAGACATCATACCAAATGCCATATTTAAGGAACTACCATAAAACAAAATTAGGAGGTGTTCATTGAGGAGAGGGCAAGAGAAGGAAAAACAGAGAAATAGAACTTCTGGTGTATGTCGGAGTTAAAGATGCAAAATTTGATGAAGCCACTGAGAAGTGGGTCAGTCTCACCATTTCTACAAGACACTTCTTCAAACAGAAATGACTAGATAGTTTATGATGTAATCACAATGAATGCAGAGAATCTTCTGGTCTCAAAAAGAGAAAGGAAATTAAAAACACAAATACTGATGCACAATACACAAATACTGTTCCAAAAGTGCAGAGCCAATGATTTAGTGATGCTTCTTTTACAGCAAATGAACCAAGAGATCACAGACCTAAAAATGCTTAAATATGATTTTAAAATTAATTATGCTTCACCCATAATAGTATTTAAATTGTGTTTGAATTGCTTATTTATGCAATGGACTTGTCAGATAAAAAATGTATTTTTGCCCAGAGTTGCACTGAGCCCGGCTGTGAACACACTCGGTTTGATCTCTGGGATCTCAGTTGAGTTTGCAAAGACTCGCAAGAGATTCTCGCACATGCAGGGCAGCCTCTGTGGTTGGAGCTCTGGAATTGGTTTTGATTTTTTAAAAAACAATCTTGCTAAAAGTAATTGCTCCATCTTTCTATCCCATTTGTATTTTGCTAAATTAAAAAATTAAAAATACTGTAAACTTNAGAGATTCTCGCACATGCAGGGCAGCCTCTGTGGTTGGAGCTCTGGAATTGGTTTTGATTTTTTTAAAAACAATCTTGCTAAAAGTAATTGCTCCATCTTTCTATCCCATTTGTATTTTGCTAAATTAAAAAATTAAAAATACTGTAAACTTTGCTGCTGCTGCTGCTAAGGCACTTCAGTCATGTCCGACTCTGTGCGACCCCATAGACAGCAGCCCACCAGGCTCCACCGGCCCTGGGATTCTCCAGGCAAGAATACTGGAGTGGGTTGCCATTTCCTTCTCCAATGCATGAAAGTGAAAAGTTAAAGTGAAGTCGCTCGGTCGTGTCCAACTCTTAGCGACCCCATGGACTGCAGCCTTCCAGGCTCCTCCGTCCATGGGATTTTCCAGGCAAGAGTGCTGGAGTGGGGTGCCATTGCCTTCTCTGACTGTAAACCTTAAAATATTTTTAAAATATTATGATAAAAACAATTTTAAATAGAATTAGAAAACAACTCAGTCTCAGCTACAGGTCATAACTACTAGACAATCCACAGAAAATGTTCCCAAAGTTTAGAAGTTCAGACTTGAGAATTTTTTTGTGTAAGGAAAACACTATAAAATCTACTGAAAAGGAAACAAAATGTTAGCTTCTGAGGCAAAATGTCATATTAATTGATATAAACGCCCATGAATATGGGACCATGTGAGGGTGTCACCTGTGAAAAGATGTGGAAAATTCCTTTGGTCTGCGCCCACTCAGGAGAAGGTAAGCATGGGTCCAGATGAACTTGCTTGTTGAGAAGTGTCCTTACGGTGGAAGAATCTGATGGTACGTCATGGTCCTTCCCATGCCTTATAGGCGGGAGGGTGGTGGCTGGTGTCTGCACTGACCTCGTGCCTTGAGGACCACCAGGCTCCATGCTCATGTCCCGGACACATCAGTGGCCCTTCACAAAGCCCAGAGGTTCTGACGTGTGTGTGCTTGACTGAGCCATTCGGTGGTTCTGGCTCATGTGGTTTCATGTTCACGAGCTTTCCTGATACACTCCACACGGATCTACATCCGACTGGGAGAACGACATCCCAGCTCCCATGGGAAACTTCATTCAGCTTCACTGAACTGCCTTTGGAGTCCCTTCTTTTGATTCACAGGCTCAAACAAACTGAAGCAGAGAGTAAGAGAGCCTTCTGAATAGTTGTCTTGCACCTAGAACAGTGGAATAGTGGAAAGAGAGATTTGAGTCAAAATTTCTTCCTTGAAAACCGCAGGAAGTCACTCAATGAATATAGTATTCTCAGGTTGGGATGCTGACCCAGAAAACCTCATCTGCTGCGGAGGAACGTCTCTGGGGCTGTGTCAGGGCGTTGGTGCAGACTCACTCTGAACACATGACACTGATGCTGGACTCTCTGTAATAAATAAACTGCCTACATCCAGCAGCTCATCAGATCCCTGCCAGGTGAGCCTCAGTGAAAACAGTGCCATAGATGCAAACATGTCTGATTCCAGACACTGCCCCCTGTCCCACACCACGGGAAGAAGTGCAGACTTGGCTATCCCAGAGCCCTGTCAAGCAAGCCCGGGGTAACATGCCTTGGGGATGTGGGCACTGGCCCCCCAGCTCCTTTCTTTCCCTACTGGGCCATGGGGCGGCTGCCCTGAGCTCCTCAGGACCCTGTCTGCTTCCCAGTGTCAGTGAGGCTGTGCCCACAGGAGGCGCGTTTGAGCTGCGGGTCTGCCCAAGCTTGCCAGCCCGCGGAGGCAGCACTTGGCTACAGCCCAGCTCTGCTGGGGCTGGGGCTCACGAGGCCCCACCCAAAGTGGTGAGTTGGCTGCCCTTCTCCCTCTTGGCAAACAGAGAAAATCCCAACTCAAATCCTGCTGAGGCGAGCTCACAGCAGGACACTCCGACTAAAGCTCTGTCTCTGGGTCAGTCAGCCACCTCCACATGTGAGGCCTGCCCCACCAGACACAAACTTCCAGGCTTTTCACCGAGGCCTGGGGTGAGGTCAGGGTACATGCACAGTCATGCACACACACACATGCTGCCACACGTGTACACACATGCACCTACATGTGTACACAAACACGTGCACACAGGTATACACACTGCTGTGNACAGTGCCCAAGCTTGCCAGCCCGCGGAGGCAGCACTTGGCTACAGCCCAGCTCTGCTGGGGCTGGGGCTCACGAGGCCCCACCCAAAGTGGTGAGTTGGCTGCCCTTCTCCCTCTTGGCAAACAGAGAAAATCCCAACTCAAATCCTGCTGAGGCGAGCTCACAGCAGGACACTCCGACTAAAGCTCTGTCTCTGGGTCAGTCAGCCACCTCCACATGTGAGGCCTGCCCCACCAGACACAAACTTCCAGGCTTTTCACCGAGGCCTGGGGTGAGGTCAGGGTACATGCACAGTCATGCACACACACACATGCTGCCACACGTGTACACACATGCACCTACATGTGTACACAAACACGTGCACACAGGTATACACACTGCTGTGTGCACATGTGTGCACACACACCAGCATGCATGCAGACACATACACCCACATATGCACACAGCCATGTGCACACTGGCACACACCACCATGCACATGTGTATGTAAACACAGTTGTGCACACATGTGCACACACATGCACACATGTGCACACACAGTTGCACCCACATGTGCACACAGCCATGGGCACACACACCACCATGCACACGTGTATGTAAACACAGCTGTGCATACATGTGCACACACTTACACCCATGTGTGCACATAGCCATGTGCACACTGGCACACACGCCACCATGCACATGTGTATGTAATCACAGCTATGCACACACTTGCACACACATGTGCACACAGCCACGTGCACAGGCAGGAATGATCCTGGATGCTCTCTGTGCCACCACTGCTTACACGTCCCTCTTTAACAATCATGTTAGATACTCTTGCTTCCTTTGGCTGGTGACCTGGGCAGAGCAAGGTGACAAACTCCACTCCTTGCAGGGTAGCCCCATGGTGATCGCTCTCTCCTCGACACGCTCTCTTTGACATCCTCGAGACATTCTTACTGTCTTACATGTCCCAGCACTTGAAGTCAAATAGAGCTTCAGATTCCAGGGGAGACTCAAATGGTGGAATGGTCATGATTCTTTCTCACTGAAGTCCATGTGGGGTCAGGAAGTTTCTACTTCTTTTGGGTCTTCCCAGTGGCGGGAAATGCTCCCTTTTTCTGATTCTGGCTAATAAATTTCATATTGGAAAAAAGTTTATTTCTTAATGGAAGTAAATTTCTTTGGGTGGAGATTCTGTTATGGCTTCCTCTTTTGAAGGTCCTCTGCGTCCCCCAACTCTCCTTACCCTGGCTAGTTCTCATCCTCTCACCCTCACCACCGAGCACTTCTTTAGTGCTCCACTGCTCTAAGAAACTTGGAAAGTCTGTTCTTGAGTTTGCTTGTTCCACTTTCATCTCACAGTCTTACATGTGTGAACATGAACAGATCACATTCTCATGACACTGGTGTCACTGAATATTGTTGTTTTGCTTTTAATTACCTTAGTCGGTTGCTACACTTAGTATGTTTTGACAGAAGAGGCACGTTTTATACACACACAAGTACACAGCATCACAGGCATCTTTGCACAGCTTGGTCTCACATAATTGTGACATCTACCATCACCGTTGACCTTTATAAAGTTTTTAATTCAATATTGGATTCCAGAAAGCAATCACATTACCAGTCATTTAACAAGTGTTTGAGGACAGTCCACTACACCCTTTGAATTCTCTAGGGTAGGGTGAGAACATAAAAGAATTGTATTAAATGTTTCCTGGATGCAAAGAATTCCCAGTCTATTTGAGAATCCCAGCCTAACATTTGTAAGACACAAAAGACAGCAATCTACAAGTTCTCTACTCTAGAAATTCTGAGACTATGGGTCAGTCTTTACGGAAGAGAGAACTTTAGATCAGGATGGATAAGTGCATGGGATTCATTTGAAGAGCAGGACCCAGGCATCATGGGATTGAAGCAAGGGGGAAAAACAAGAGAGGAAAGAGGAGGTGGTGCTGGCTCACACCAGGGAAGAAAAGATGAAATGAAAGCAGCCAGATTCCAGCAACGAGGATGTGTTGACTTCATCTCACCCAGCTGTTTTCTCCAAGTGCTTATGTAAAGCAAATTTCAGTTCATACAGAAACAACTGTACCTACAGGATCCCAAAATACTTCCTTGTAATGACCCTTCCTGCAATCCATAGCAGAGATGGCCTCAGCTGCCCACCAAGGGACCTGGTCCTGAAAGGCCTTGGTTTCTCTGTCCACACGTTGCGTTGTGATCCTCCCCCACTGACCTGTGCAAGCAGGAAGTGTATCCCGTGTTAACTGTGATTGGTTTCTGAGCTCCTGGACGACAGTTACCATCATCCCAGCCCCAGCGAGCCCAAGCGAGCCCCAGCGAGCCCCAGCAACCTTGCAAAGACCACTGCTCAGAGCACAGCGTTCCCAAGACTGCAGAGGTCGAGAAAGAAGCAATTCCTAAGCACCATCACAGAAGTGTAAAGATTGCAATGAAACCCTGAGAAGTGTAAAACCAACTCCTAATTAGCTCACTTCCTAAAAGAGCAGGATTTACTCGCTGTAGACCTTCACTAATGAGCGTTTCAGAGCTGAGAGAAACCAGATGCGCGCATTCCCCACCTTGGAGGAGATTGGACGGTGTGCGGGATTTCGTGCATCTTCAACCTATCAATAGCACTGAGAGCACTTAGAGCAATAATCAATAAGTCATATTACTCAGATCCATAGTGTGACCATCCCACAGGAAAATCAAACGTTTTGTTATAAGGAGGCTGCTTGGCAGATTGTATTGAGATTTTTTTCTCTGATGTTAAGCATGATGGTTCTATTTGGGGCTCTTTTAATTAAAAGCAGGCCTTGCAGAGCAGCACTCTAGTTCTGCCTGCACCTGATTACACAATAAGATGCACAAATATTTGTATTCATCTTAGCATCATGCTAATTTATGTTTTACGTTATACTGATTGCCTGAATCCGACCAGTTAAACAAAACATACCATTACATCCTAAAGGATATTCAATTATGAGGTTGGCTACTCTTCTTTTCTGTGTCGTCATTTAGATAAGGGATATAATTCATTCCACGATCTTTTATTTATAGCACACAGCGTGTCATGCTGTATGTTAAGATACACACAAAAGTCTAAAATACATTTGACCACAACCAACTTGCTGCAGATATATCCGATTCCTCATAACATTCTCCTAGTGGTCCTAGCTGTAACAAGCACCATCTTTTATTTACCACGTTGCTGATATTAACCAGGAGGAAATGTGAAAAGCCAGGTATTGATAACCTATGCCAATATTTCAAAAGTGTAAATAGATATGTAAGCATTCATTACTGTCTACATATTTGTTTTAAAAGTTAAACTTAGGCACGAATGGAAAATTCAAAATACACTGCTTTCATGGATTTCAACTTAGAAAGGCTAAATATGTAATATTTTGTGTCTTCTGCACAGAGGAGCCACAGAACACATCCCTGTGTATCTACTCTGGTTCCACTGGGACCTCAGACCAGCTAGTTCCTCGATCGCCTCTGCTTCCACCGGGACCTCCACTAGTTCTTCAGCGAGGCTGGTTGGTTCTTCACGGACCACACCAACACAGGTTTCACACCAGGTTCCTCCTGAAGCGGCCCCTGGACTATCAGACCTCCAGGGCCTTGAGTGGCCACAGTCACTTACGGTCAGGTTTCCTTTCATGAAACAACACTATTTAGCTCTGAGGACCTCTTCCCACCACTTCCTAAAGCCAAACACCAAACTGGATTGAGCTCCAACAAGACCACATGACTGCCCCCACCGTCTTCCCAGAGAAGCACAAGAGGAAATGAGGAAATGAGGAAGCCGGGAAGTGCTGTGTCCATGCGAACGGTGCCCCAATGCTCGGGGCCGGACACCAGGGACAGGGTCTGGACACAGGGCGGCCGTGCATGCAGCCAGAGACAGAGTCTGGACCCCCACGGCACCCACCTCAGACTCAGGGTTCATCCAATCTACCGCCTCCACCAAATAAAACAGGGAGATGTACCAAGTAAAAGAACAGTTAACAGTGTAGAGATTTTCCAAGATGAGCAGGAAGAGAAGCAAGAGCAGCGCCCAGACTGACTGAAAACACAGTGAAAACTGCTTGGGCGGCTCTGTGGCTGCTGTTCCCTGAGCAAGCGGCTGGCATCACACGCCCAACAGTGTGATTCACTTCCAGCTACGGTGAACCCCCCAGATGAGCTGGTTTTCTCTGCACCTTTTGTTTGCTCTTCACAGACCAACGTCTCTCACATTAATAAGGTTGGACTCTGGTCTGAACCTCAGGGGAAAGCCAGGGGCTGTGCCCAGTGACCATGCAGTCTCTGCCACCTCCCTGTGTGCCCTCACGCTGGATCCTCGTCCATCCACACACAGTGGACACACACGTGGACTCACACATATAGACACACATGGACACATGTGGATATACATGGACACACATACATGGACACACACACGTGGACACGCACATGCAGACACACATATATAGACACACACATGGGCACACGTGTATGGATAATCACACACACAATGGCATACAAGCAGACGCACATGAACATGCATGGAGTCACGTCTACATGCATGCAACATGTGGACATGCGTGGACACACATGGACACCTGTAGACACACACATGGACATGTACACGTTGACACACCCCTTCATGACTCCCTAAGTCAGATAGTGGTTGAAAGCTGAAATAGACTTGGTAAGCCACCTGGAAATGTGAGGTGCTCACTCACGTGCTCTAAAGTCACTTCTTATGATTCAGGGTCGCACCTCCACCAGCGCACATCCCTGTCACAGTTCAACCCGTGAAGGGTCTCCAGGTCTCACCCTATCACTTCCTCTCTCTTTCCCAGGGATTCCAAGCTCCTTCATCCCCCGGAACTGTCAGGGAGGGTTGAAGGTGGCCTGAATCTGTCCATATATCTAAGCTGCATCTCAGACCAGTCTCAAGACACCCGACTTGCAGAGGCAGCTTTTGGGAAACACAGCAGACAGAAGTGTCCCTGTGGAATATAGGTTAGTGACACTTTCATGCAGATGACAGTTCAAGGCTTAAGTGGCCCAGCAACCCCTCTCCTCTGGGACACAACCTCTATCAGCTTTGGTACCAGGACAAGAATCATGTCCTTCTGACTGGAGAACTAACAAAATTCTGAGGTTGTGAAAGATAAGCCCACATCCCAGGCACTCATATGTGGTCGATACAATTAGATTTTACCTCTTAGGAAGCTAGAAACTTATCTCTAAACATCTTAGTATAACAAAAAGGGGAGAATTAAAGTGCATTTGACAGAATGAACTTATGCTTTTTATTTACCTGTTTGCTCTCTAAATTTTAAATTGTTAGGAGTTTAGGAGTGAGTTTTCCTTGTTAATGAGTTAGGTAAGGAAGAAGCAGAGTCTCCCAGGGAAGGAGGCTGAAAGCTGACTCCAGATAGAGTTCTTGGCATTTTTTAAATCTAGAGCTAATCTAATTTGCATTAGAGACTTCCTTTGTTCAGCCTGGGAGGAGGTAGTTTGTTTAAGCAGAGCTTTTATACTCTCACTTCATAAGAGAAGATTTACAGGTATTAAATCAAACTGCGGGCAGTTTGATGCAAAGAGGAGGTGAAGATCGGGAAACAGGCAGAAGGCATTCTCGTTCCTTCCCTCTGATTCCAACAGCTTCCCCATCCGGAAGGGGTCTGAGATTTGGAAAAGGTAACCCAGTCCTACTCTTTCTGGACAAAGTTATTAATGCAGACCAAACTCATAAACATCTTAGGACATAGAAGGAACTGACCAGGGGTGGATGAGCTTGGACCAGGGTTTTGCCCTAGAGGGACTCAGTCCGGCCGTCCAAAGGATGTGCACAGAAATGGTTTGTTCTCCTGAAACCCATTCAGAAATGGATGCTCAAGTGATTTCTCTTTTTTTCATATTTTGTCCTGCCTATGGTCTTACTTCATAAACTAGTTGGGAAAACACCTTTCCTCAAAATCCAAATTGCTCACCCTGGGTTCCAGAGTCCTTTTGTGTGTACTATTCATGGGACCAAATCTGCCCTTCACACGGAACAGTATTTGCTTTTCAGGTGACATCCTGTCTATCCACGGCATTGTGAACTCCTGACTTCACATGCTCGTTGTGCATCGTTACTTCACATTTCCAAGATACTCACTTCCCACTGAGACAGCAGAACAGTTTAAAGCACATGCAGAACCCCAACCAGTATTTTCCTAGGTACGGACATCCCACATTCATTCAGTCTCAGAAGCAGCTGTGGTCTGAACAGCAAAGGCATCTCTACAAAGCTTTTCTGTTGCCATAATAGGTAGTATCTCATCAAACCTTAGATTCAGAAAAAAATTTTAAGAAGGCATTCAACTCATTTCTCTACTTCTCATTCGATACTTGAAAACATAAGGTGATAGCTTCCTTATTTGGCAGGTCCTCTGTGCCAGGACTGGGCTAGGGCCTTAGTTGTTTCTAATGCCTACACTAACCCTTCAGGGGGCCGCTATGACCCCTAGTTACAGATGACAAAGCTGAGACCACAGGGGAAGCGAGGAGCCGCGACCGCACAGCGGGCGGGTGCAGGTGCGGGCTTGACCTCGGCCGGTGTCAGTGCGCGCTGCCGCACCGCTAGAGCGAAATCCCTCAATCTGTGAGCCTCACTGCCACCCACACACAAGAGCAGACACAGACGCTCCCCAGTGCGGGAGCGTGTCCCTAGAATACACACAAAATACTTACTTGTGTATATGTCGTGTACGAGTGCATGTGCACGTTTATATTATAAAACCGTAGCTCTTGAAAACAGGCGAGCCTATCAATGTAGAAAAGAATTCAGGCAGAGGCGGACTCAAGCAATCCCTGCTGCATAAGAGTCACCCCCACCCAACCCTCACCCCTGAGGCCCCCAGACACTCGTCCTTAAACCACAGCTGGGAGGGGACCGCGGGGACGTGAGCAGGAAGTAGATGGAGAGGCCCTGGACACCAGCACGAGGGGGCACCCGGCCACTCCATCCCAAGTGTTGAGCTTCGTTTCCACGACCATCCTCTCCGACCGAGCTTTTATAGACGTCTGTCTGACCAGCTCCCTTAAGCATGCATGTAATGAGTGCATTTATGGGACAGTCTCAGTGAAACCGAACCTCAGTCACAAATCTCTGGGTTTGTAAATGTCAGGCGGCAGCAGTCCCCGACCCCACAGCGCAGCGTCCGACTCCATCCCTCTCCCCGAGGACCACACCGCATCTGGAGCCCCAGCTCCGACCAAGAGCACCGACCTCCCAGGAAAGGGAGGCCCTCGCTCCTGCTGCCCCTGCAGCCCTTTCCAAAAATCTTCGTCTGCACGTATGGGTGTAGGCAACCCCATCCAGCTGGGCTTTGAGACAGCCACGCTGCATCTACCCTGCCAGGCGGACACACGGCCGGCCGGAGCCCGACCAGGAAGCTGAGCCGGGCCCGTGTTACCCACCACGGCTGCAGCACGGGCCCCGTGTCCACCAGGGACCTGCTTGTCTCATGAGACCCGGGGAAAGGAGGGTTTCCAAGAGGGAATTTTAGGCTGTGAAGGGGATACTGCATGCCTGCAGGGTCCTTCTCCCTGCAGAGGGCACGTCCGTCCCTGGAGGAATTTTCCAGAAGCCCTGCACAGCCTCCCACGCTTCCTATAGAATATTTTAAGTGGATGAAAGAGCCCAACAGACACCTTTTTCTGGATTCATAAATAGGCTCCCACCTCATATTACGGGCCTGAATTTAATTTGTTCAATATTCCCAACACTAACGATGCCCATTTAAGACATCCTGTTAAAAGTTTGTAACATTAATTTAATGGAAAAATGCCAATATCACTCCAAGAACTCTATTAGATTTTCTCCCTGTTAAATTAATGTTACTAACTTTTAATGGATGCAGTAATTAGATGTTATTATTAACGGGAATATTACCCAAATTAAAATCAGACCCTGCGAGAGACACAGCGTACATTTACAAGGGCATAAAGCGCCCTGTCTGGATGTCACAGGCTCGCCTGTGCAGCCAGATGGCCTGGGCCCAACCCCCCGGACCCATGGCAGGACCAGGCCAGGGTCGGGGCACGTGGCCTGTGTGGGACCATAGCCACCATCCCGCTCCCACTTAGGAGAGGAGGCAATGGCCCCACACCCTGTGGGGGACGGGGAGCCCTCTCCCAATTTCACACTCAATTTAAAGAGTCGCTCTCCATCCGGTCTGATTGGGTTCGGCAACTTGAAATTGATTGTTTGGGTTGTAAAGCTCACCTGCCTTCCCAGCCAATTTAAAAAGAGGCTGCTAAGCTGCTGGCTTATTACGAGCTGGACGCCAGAACCAGGGGTGCCGAGAATGCAGAGCTGGGAGTCTGACCCTGGCCAGGCCCTACTACCCACTGGGACACAAAGGAAGCCCTCCCTCGACATCCTTTACCGGGAGTGGCCACCGAGGGGCAGCTAAAGCTGGGATGCGGGCAGGACAGAAAACCCACGTGTGCCCATAAGCTTCTCTCCTATCATCTCACCATGAGGACCCAGGACCATGCTGCACAGCCAACCTGCATCTGACAAAACCCCTTCCCACTCATGGGCTTCCTCTCAGAGACAGAAGCAGCCCAGTAACTGGGATGCTGGGTCTCCGTCCATCAGGCATCAGGCAGCCCCAGCAGAGATTGAGGTCAGGACAAGGCGTGGGGCCCCTGGACAGACACCACAGAGGAATCAAGGCCACGGATTTCCTGAAAGCATCCAGCCAGCATTTAAACTCAGCATCCAAGTGGTTCCCTGCATTTCAACTCCTTGCCTTCTTTCAGTCCACATCTGGAGAGAGTTTTAATCATCAGGAAATAGAGAGCAAAACGAGAATCAGAAGGATTTTTAGATCCACAGACTGGGTGCTGAACCCAGAATAACTGCCCTGTGTTTCTCTCCTGGAGGACCTGACCTCCCCCTGCTCTCCCCAAAGATGCTGCCTGTCCCAGGAAAGCAACTTCAGATCGCACTGTGCGGGACGTCTGTGTAGCTCCATTTCTCAGGTTACCTACCATGCGGCAATGATGCGAGTACACGCCCATCCAGCGGTGAAGGCAGAAACTGTCTCTACCTTACTGAATTCTCCAGGCCGGCACAATCCATGGCACAGAGTTGGCGTCTAATTAGTTGGATAAACAACTAAATGAATGCACACAAAATGAATACGAGCAATTTTTAATTGCCATGACAGAGGAGAACAAAGTTTCTCATAGCTTTGACAATTTAAAGACCATTAGAAAATGGATGGTGGGATTGTGATCTTCTGGGAAGACAGAATGCCTCTTCTAAATTGGAATTCACCCAACCATCCAAGAGCTTGTCCACGCAGCCAGAAACAGCACCAGCGTTGTGAAGAGGACACCATGCCCGACAGGCCTGATCATGGCTGTTTTTAAGAGAAAGGTAGGGATGATGAGATGACCTCACAGGTGCCATGCTCGTCTGGGGTCTTTGCACTCACACACCAGAGCACAGGTCCTCCCCACGTGAGTGCTCTAGTCGGGGGCTGGAGGGGCAGCGGGAATGGGGCTTCTGTCGAGGCCGTTCTGAGATCAGGGGATCAGCTTCATCCCATTCCCAGAGCTAGCCCTTACCTGGGTCACCCCAGCCCCTCTGCCTCAATGAGGGACCAGGGGTGGATGGTGGCTCCAGAGACCAGCCTGGGGAAGAGGCATCAGGCGGCTGAGCAAGGCGAGGTCCAGGGAAAGGTGTTGGAGCCATAAGAAAGCAGCTCTTGGCCTGAGTCCACACCACACTCGTCACGTCCCAGGAGCCAAGAACATCCTTGCACTGTCTGAACCAAGTAGAGCTGGGTTTTTCTACAACTTGCCATTATAAGCATTCTAATCACACACTCATATAAAATAAATAAGAGAAAAATCATAAAGTCCTTACGCGTTCTTTCAGGGAAAAGTCAAATCAACATGAAAATCATGATTTCAAAGTGACTGATTTCCTTAATGAATTAAAAAATACAGAAATCTCTGAATGTTATTTTTAAAACAGCTTCATTCCTAATTCCATTTTGTGCAACTAGGAAGAAATTGCTTCTAAATCAGGAAACTCTGGCTGCCATGAAAGTTTTAATTAACCATGATCAACTGAAATTCATAACCCTCATAATATGTTAATAATAAATTTATATGTGATTATCATCTTGTTACAATAAAGTTTCTCAGACTACGCTTCCTGTTCTGTAACATGGGAAAATTAATAATAATAATAATATAGGAACATTCTCTTCCACCTTCTGTAATACCTGATTTTACAGAATAATAATAATTTCTTATTCATCAAACATCCTGATCGGTTTGTGCAAGAATTTCCACTCAGGAAAATTAATTTCACCCTTAGCAATTATTTCTCATTTTAATCACAGAAACTAAAGCCCTTGGAAGAAGCAAACCAAACCTTGCACTTGAACCAGCCCAGGCAACAAGCAGACCTTACTCCCCATGCATTTTTATATTTCCTTTTAAGTGCAAGCTCCCAACAGTAAAAGATGCCTTCTTTTAAATATTTCAGTTTGAAATGCTAAGTAAGAGTTTATCAAATTCACCTTCTGTGTTTACTCATAGAATTCTGTTTCCTCAAAGTCAAGGTTTAGTTTTGGGGGGAGAAAAGTGATTTAAAAATAATACTAAAATGGGTGTGGTCTGTGGGTGGCTTTCCTATCTTGTTATATTGGAAATGTCATTCCATGTAAATGCGTGTTCACTCCTTCCCTCAGCCCGTTTTCTGAATGCACGCACTGACGGCGCAGTCTGCCGCACTGCATGAAAGCTCTCTTGAATGAATGCAGGGAAGTGTCCAAGCCCAGACGGGGGGCTCCCCCAGGGCCTCCTTAGGGGCAGAGCAGGGGCACCTTTGGGCCCTCCACTCTGGTGCCATCACACGGGCTCCGGGGTGGCCCCTCACACGGACGAGGCTTTCCAGTGGGTGCTGACACACACGTGTGCTGCACACAGGTTGACCCAGCTCTGAGCCCCATGGGGAGTGCAANCAGAGCAGGGGCACCTTTGGGCCCTCCACTCTGGTGCCATCACACGGGCTCCGGGGTGGCCCCTCACACGGACGAGGCTTTCCAGTGGGTGCTGACACACACGTGTGCTGCACACAGGTTGACCCAGCTCTGAGCCCCATGGGGAGTGCAAGCAGGCTGGGGGTGGGTGAGCAGCATTGGGTCAGGGGCCCTGACTGTGGAGCCGCCCTGGGGACTGTGTCCATCAGGCATCCAGCAGCATACCCGGCCTCGAGGTCCCACCTGAAGTGGCACATGGGCCCCACCTGTGTTCCAAGGCATCAGGGTTACAAAAAGGGGTGAGAGGCTCCGCGACGGCACGTCCAGAGACCCCTGTGTCCAGACCCCAGCCCTCAGCCCTGGGAGGGCTTGGCCGCAGCCTGGATCCCCTCCCGAGGACGTGGTTTTTCACGAAAACCCACCTTCCTTCATCCCAGTCCACGTCCTCCCTGTCTGTGGTGTTCCTACGCCTCTTCCTCGAGTCCCTGGTCCCGTGTCCTCCTCCCTCTCCAGAGGACACCACGACCACAGCCTCCTCCCCCAGCACAGGCTCCACCGGCTGCCACATCTGGCCGCCCGCAGAGCCTTCTCCACGGACCCCTGTGGGAGTGGACAACAGGGCCAGCCCAGCAGGCCGGGTGGGTCCCTGTAGGGGGAGTGCAGCGCCCAGGCCGGTGCCCACACCCCCCAGCCCTGACCTCTGCTCCACCCTGGGGCCCAGTGCCGCTCCGTGGCAGCGACGGGAGCCTCCCCGGCCCTCGTGTTTTTAGCCCCCCACCCTGGGAGCAGCCCAGCTCCCTGTCCATTTCCTGTGACTGGCTTTCCCCCTGGATTATGTCAGTCCCTGAACTGCAGGCACTGCCCGCCGAGGGCAGGGCTGGCACCTCGCTCACTATATCAGCCCAGGGCACAGTGGGCTCTCAGTAGGTGTGTCTGTTTGGTCAATATACGCTTTGCAGTGAATCTTAGGAAATGATGTCTACATCCTCCCCAGTAGGACAGCTCGAAGGCCCAGAACCTCAGGTGAGTATTGACCAAGGACGGGGAAGACAGGTGGACTCCTGCCCTGAGGCCTCGGCTCCTGGGGCACCCATCTCAGGAGGCATCAGGGAGCAGGGTGGGGAGGATAGGGCGGAGACACCCGGCTTCCGTCTCAGGGACACGTTCCCGCGGCCTGGGGTGGGGACATGTGGGGCTGCATCCCAGCCTCTCCAGCCCGTGTCCAGCGGCCACAGGGCTTAAGAGAAAGGCCTGAACAAAAGCCTGCCTCTCGTGGAGTAGGACTTCACGCACAGCAACACAGACAGAAGCTGGCCTTTAACCAGAGAGAGGAAGAGAAGCTCAGCTGCAGCACAGACCCTTCTCTGTCCTGAGTTTTAGTTTTATACTGGACCACAGTTGATCTACAGCGCTGGGTTGGTTTCAGGGGTACAGCAAAGAGATTCGGTTGTCTGTGTATGTTTCCATGCCTTCTTGGATGAGTTCCCCCTCTAGGCAATCACAGAACACCAAGCAGAATTCCCTGTGCTGTACAGCAGGTCCCTGTTGGTGTCTGAGTGTGCGTGCCTGTCACTGCAGGCCATTTGAGAAATATGAAAATCCAGAGAGACACATGCGGCCCCTCGTTAGGGGCCCAGCTGCAATGACATCATAATTCAGGCACGTTTCCTGTCCACCCCTATATCACGGTGCCCATGCCAATTAACACCTCGGCCCTCCGACGGGGCTTGTTTAGTCCAGGATGTGGCCGTCACCTCTGCAGGAAGAGCCAGCCGGCAGTAGGCCCCATGCCCCAGGCCATCGGGCTGCCCGCTGACCTCCAGCGCCTCGGCCTGTGCCCTGCTGGGGGCCAGGAGCCCCACTCCAGCGACATCCCAGCCTCAGCGTTTACCACTGTACGACCCTCTCTAAATGTGTCCCAGGAGAGAGCCCCGCATTCGGGCCACAAGCAGCACGGACGGGCCTGGAGACGGGCTTTATGCTGGGTGGTGCTCTTTATTCTCAAACATTGGACTTCTGTGGTGGCCCTTCAGGTGCTAACGGAAGAGCCGTGTGCAGTTTGGAGTGGACCTCCAGAGTGCCCTTACACACGCTGGAGGACATGGTTAACCAGGCCGGTGAGAGAGCCGAGCCCCGAGCGCCGGGCTCTGTGCTTCCCTGGAGCCGGGGCTCTGGAGAGGCCGCAGGGAGCGGCTGCCAGGGCTGTCCCCAGGGAAGATGACCCATGACCGGCTCCTGGGCCAGACACACAGGGACCTGCAAGGGGCAGAGCCACGGGGTTTGTGAGCCNGACTCAAAAGAGACTAAAGGTCTAAATGTAAAGCTAGACACTATAAAAGTCTTGGAAGAAAACACAGGCAGAAACTGACATAAACTGCAGAAAAGTCTTTCTACACCCACCTCCTAGAGTAATGAAAATTAAAACCATAATAATAAAATGTTATCTAATAAAAGATTTTATTCAGCAAAAGAAACCATAAACAAAACAAGACAACCCTCAGAGTGGGAGAAAATATATGCAAACATTTGTATCAACATGAAATAGACTCAGAATGTGTTATGCCAAGTGAAATAAGAAAGAGAAAGACAAATACCGTATATCACTTATGTGTGGAATCTAAAAAATACAAGTGAATGTAAGAAACAAAGAGGCAGACTCACACACAAAGAGAACAAACTAGCAGTTACCACTGAAGATAGGTAATAAAGGAATTGGAGAACAGGATGTACAAATGATTGCCTGTAAGGTCCAAGGATGTACTGTACAACATGAGGAATATAGCCAGTATTTTGTAATAACTAAATGGAGTGTAATCTTTTAAAATCATATAAAAATAAAAAAGCATTTATAAGCATGAATATACCACTTTAAGTTTGTATGCTTCAGATTAAAATGCAATGTTCAATTATACAATTTTTATTAAAAAAAAATAGTATTCCACATACTTATCTCCAAAAACATTTTTCAGAATATGAGTTTGAATGGATTGAGCATTCATAAAAGTTTATACATTTTTTAATCATGTAATCCAAAGTCAAAAGGTTGTAAGTGAATGTCAGGAAGCATTTAACAGGAGGCTTCCTGTGTGCTGTTTTGGATCTGTCAGGAATTCTCCATTCCTTATTAATTCCTGAATACTCAGGAATTAAGAGGAGAGGCAAGCCTCTCCTGGGGGCTGAGTAATCCAGGCCTTTCCTTCATTAGTTTTTCTATACGGTGATAAGTACCCTCTTCCTTCTTGTGAACCATACCTTAAAAGTGATTGTTTACAACTCTCTCTCTTTAATATCGATCGCCTATGTTTTCTAAGTCTGGAATTTTAATCTTTATCTTTGCTGAGACTAACTACCTTCTAAGACAGTATATATGCCCACATCATGTTGATTAAAACACCTTTGCTGCACCAGAGCTTTGGTCCTCATGTCTCTCTCTCTCTTTTTCTCTCTCTCCCTCTCTCTTTTTTTCAGGCTGATCCCCTGGAGCGCAGAGGCTCTCTTGAGTTCATTTTCCTGCCCCGGCTTCTAAGACCCTCTCAAGAAGGCACTCTGTGCCTTCAACCCATCGAGAGGGTGCCTGAGGCCTTCGTGAACAGAGCAAGCCCCATACAGGGGCTTTATTGGCTTTCTGCAGAAACCAAGGAATAACAGCCTCTTTCTTTCCCTTTACTTTTTTATCGGTCGACTCTAGACCACCAGGTTCCAGTCCATTAAAGGACCTGAACAAGTGAAAGGTAAGCAAAAGTAGGAAGTCAAGAATCACCTAGAGTAACAGGCAAATTTGGCTTTGGAGTACACAATGAAGCAAGGCGAAGGATAACAGAGTTCTGCCAAGAGAATGCAATGGTCATAGCAAACACCCTCTTCCAACAACACAAGAGAAAACTCTACAAATGGACATCACCAGATGGTCAACACAGAAATCAGACTATATTCTTTGCAGTCAAACATGGAGAAGCTCTATGCAGTCAGCAAAAACAAGACCAGGAGTTGACTGTGGCTCAGATAATAAACTCCTTAATGCCATCAGTTCATTTCAGTTGCTCAGTCGTGTCCAACTCTTAGCGACCCCATGAACTGCAGCATGCCAGGCCTCCCTGTCCATCACCATCTCTCGGAGTTCACTCAGACTCGCGTCCATCGAGTCCGTGATGCGATCCAGCCATCTCATCCTCGGTCGTCCCCTTCTCCTCCTGCCCCCAATCCCTCCCAGCATCAGAGTCTTTTCCAGTGAGTCAACTCTTTGCATGAGGTAGCAAAAGTACTGGAGTTTCAGCTTCAGCATCATTCCTTCCAAAGAAATCAGGTTGATCTCCTTCAGAATGGACTGGTTGGATCTCCTTGCAGTCCAAGGGACTCTCAAGAGTCTTCTCCAACACCACAGTTCAAAAGCATCAATTCTTCAGCGCTCAGCCTTCTTCACAGTCCAACTCTCACATCCATACATGACCACAGGAAAAACCATAGCCTTGACTCGACGGACCTTAGTCGGCAAAGTAATGTCTTTGCTTTTCAATGTGCTATCTAGGTTGGTCATAACTTTTCTTCCAAGGA
>SJYV01043499.1:0-20748 GCA_006410875.1 Neotragus pygmaeus | reverse complement strand
GGGGGAGAGTGAGCCCAGGACGGGGGAGAGTGAGCCCAGGACGGGGGAGAGTGAGCCCAGGACGAGGGAGAGTGAGCCCAGGAGGGGAGAGTGAGCTCACGAGGGGAGAGAGTGAGCCCAGGAGGGGAGAGTGAGCCCATGAGGGGAGAGAGTGAGCCCAGGAGGGGGGAGAGTGAGCCCAGGAGGGGAGAGTGAGCTCACAAGAGAGTGAGCCCAGGAGGGGAGAGTGAGCCCCCAGCCTGCTGCTCTAGAGATAATGAATCATATAAGCCACCCTGAATCTGGGGTGCTCACCCCCTGGTTTTTTGTTTGGTTTTACTCTGGTTTTTGACATCTTTGCTAGAATTTCTTCCCATTTCTTCACTGGTTCAATCTGGGATTCGCCCACAGAGCGGGGCAGTGCCTGGAAGCAGAGGACACATGTGGCCACGGCTGGCAGGATGGCCTGTGGGCTGTGGCCTGAGCCATCCTGAGCTATCCCCGCCACTCTGGGCCACACACAGCGTCCACAGAGCAGGTGGCCCAGGTGACGCCACGCGGCCGGGGGAGAGGCGGGGCTCCAGAGGCCACTGCGTGAGGCCGGATGTGCCCTTATATGGGGACCTCTCTTGCCCTTTCCAGTGAGGAAAGAGCTAAATCACCACCCTCGACTCCAGGAGGGTCCAGACAGCCCGCGACATGACGGGCTTCACACAGAGGATACACGCTGCCCCCAGACGGCGCCCGGGGAGGGAGAGCAGAGCCCCGATAGCCCCAGGGCGGTGTGCTCAGAGGCCTCTCCGCAGGGGCCACTCTCAGGAAAGAACTGTTAAGTGTGACTGTGTGTGTTGGAGAAACGTGCCCTTGACTACACAGGTTCTTCTGATGGAACCACTCTCTAGCCCCGATGGGACGAGCCCAGCACGCAGGAGCTGACCTCTGCTCTGCAAAGGTGGACAGAAACAACACGTGGGCAGCCTGTGGAGGAGCCCGAGAGGCCGCCTGGGTGCAGAACATACGTCTGCAAGCCCGTTAACCCAGAGCGCAGGCCGCTTACAGAAAGTTTCAGATCAGCCACTCTCTTCCCAAATATTTTCTAATTGGTCAATTAGTTCCATAAGTGGCTGGGGAAGGCATTTCCTCAAAGGGGCAGAATGTCCGGGTCTCTTTGAAATTATCCAAATTCTGAATGTGGATCTTCCCAACTGGAGTCAGGCTATGTCTACGCAGCCCAAGCAATTCAACTATTGAACTAATTGGCTTGTCACCAACCAGGTGTCTAACCAAGAAAGCCAGTGATTCCAAGGAGGGCTGTGGGTGGGATCCCTCTGATCACTAAACCGCTAGTTAGTGGTTGGTCTGTGAGCTGAGAAATCTGAACCACATTTGCAAGCACTGTGAATCAAAATGCAGATCTGGGCTAATATTTTTTTTACTTTGCAGGGACATGTTTTAAACTGTTGCTTCTGTGATCAGGCATGGCCACCCAGACTGCGGATGGCCATGAAGGCGCCGGTGGTACAGATGCTTCTGGAAATCCTTCACCCAACAAGCCTGCATCTTTATGCTAATTACTCCTGAGCAGGTATTCTATCTGAACCATTGCAAACTGCTTCCCTCATCTTTAATTGGGTTTTATTAACTCGCATCTATTGTTAAAGCCGAGACAATAGCACAGGAAGGAGTGGAGGAGCAGAGTGAATGGCAACCCCATTGTGGGGAGTAATTTGAACAGGTGGGCAAATTGAAATATTTAGTGAGTTGCTTTGTTTTAGCTCACATTGAAAAGTTTATAATGATCCAATACGATTTCAAAAATACACCCACAAATGGAGTTTATCTGTGGGTTTTACACAGCCAGGCACAATGAAAATGAGAAAACGCTACAGGCATGAGGCATTGAGTGGCCAGATGTCTGAGGGCAAGGGGAGCAGAGAGAATCAGGACGCTTCCCCTGCTTCTGAAATAAGCTGGTGGGCACCCTGGGGAGGTTCTGCTCTGCTGACGACGGGTTCTCGGAGGAGACTGCGCTAGTGCGGGTGGAGGGAAGAGCCGGCAGGCGTGCGGCTTTTCCATGACGCTGCAGGGAGAGGAGCAGGAGGGCGTCAACCCTCCCCTCGGGCTCCCCGGGGCCACGTGGGGCAGGCACTAGAGCTAAATCCCAGGGTCAGGCCTTCTGTGGGCTGCCAGCTGGGAGAATCCGCCCTGTTCCCACACTGGGCAAGGCCATGTGACGAGGGGCTTCGGGAGACGAGAGGACCACCTGACAGGGGACGCTCAGGGAAGCATCACAGTTAGAGTCCAGGCAGGGCTGGGAGCCGCCCGTCAGGAAGGGCATCTAGTGTGGCTGGGACGCACCTGAGTTTCATTTTCTCCTGTGAGAAGAGAAAGTGGCGGTCACCCTCCCCAGCGCCCGCGCCCACACCTGCAGGCTGACAGACGGCCCCACGCATGTGGCGCTTTGTCTCTAACGGAGGCGAGCGTGGACCCAGCTGGGGACATCCACACAGACATTCCCCAGTCTGAATGTCCTATTCAGGAACCGTCGTGACCAATGATGAGGGGTAAACACACTGGATCTTGCGACTATCCACAGATTCTTTCCCAAGCTGCTACTCACTTAGAGCTCATGTATCTACTTTCAACTGCAAAACAAAACCCAAAGAGAAACAAAAAACAATGGCTTTTCCTTTAAAAGCTTGCATTTCCTTAAGGGATTTTCTCCAGTTTCAGCTGTAAACATTTTTGAAATTTTCATTGCTATTTTCTGCTATTCTGTCTGACCGCCTGTCTTATCTGTCCTCCCCTCTGCAGTGAACTTGACATCCTTGTGGGACTATGTGTTTACCTGTTCATCTAACTCAGTTTTGTCTGCCGATTTGCTTCTCCACCACATAAAATTTCAGATCTTTTGTGCATTACAGTCTGGCAATTCCAAGCACCTAACACAGGCTTCCCAGGTGACTCAGTGGTAAAGAACCAGCCTGCAATGCAGGAGACACAGGTTCAATCCCTCGGTTGGGAAGATCCCCTGGAGGAGGAAATGGCAACATACTCCAGTATTCTTGCCTGGAGAATCCCACAGACAGAGGAGCCTGACAGGCTACAGTCCACGGGGTTGCAAAGAGTCGAACACGACTGAGTGACTAAACAACAGCAACAGCAACACAGACCTTGTGAGCCAGATGGCGAGGGAGACGGTGAACCCTCCTCTCCCCTGCAGGAGAAGAGGGGACGAAGAGTGACAGAGACGCCACCCAAGCTGGTGGGGATCCAGCAGGAGTGTGAGCTACGTTGTCAGGATACTAGGAACATCTCTTGCACACACACTCACCACCCAGACCAGACATTATTTTGTTTTTTCTTCCTGAGATTATAAGGGGGCTTTGAATTAGGAGCACATAGATTTCCTCCTTCAATGCTAAAAAGAAAAATGTTTCTGTCCAGGTCTTAATGATCAATTACACTAATTTAAGATAACAGTGAATAAAACTTATTTTCCATTGTTAAAATTATGCAATTGTTTTGAATCACGCCCAGAGACACAGGTTAATGAAAATCAATTGACAACCTGGGAAATAAATGAAATGAAATGGGGGTAATTTAGCAATTCAAAGTTTGAAAAGCTCTTAAAAGAGAAGAAACTTGATCAGAGAAAATCGCATATATACACACAAATGATATTGCATCGTAAATTATATTATTTGAATTTATTGAAATAAAAACACAAGTTCTAATACATATATATATACATACATAGTAAAATAATACAACATATTATGTATAACATAGGTTACAAAATCAAGGATGCTGCTGTCCTGAATTTTTCTCAGAAAACACAAATATATCTGTGTTTAAAATTTCCAAATTGCTGATCTCCTACATAAATAATGTAAAATCACTGAGAATTAAACGTGAACACTTTCAATGACATAAAAATGCTTAATGTGTAACATTCACGATCAGTGATGCTGATTTTTACAGTGAACTTTCTATTCTCTGAAGAGATTCCACTCATCTTTAAGGTGAATAGACAGCACATTCTCAAGGAACTGTTTAGAACAGAAAGCTCAGTCCCTCACATCTGGGTGTGCAACCATACGTAGTAAATTTTCATTCTCACTATAAATCGATTTAATAGTTTTCACTGTAAATGCAATGCATGATTTTCCCACTTTTTAGTGGGAACAGTTTAAAATGCAATATTTCCATGAATCTTGAACAGCCTGAGCGACTCAATTTCAAAGTTACAAAAACTGCCTTTCTCACTCTGTAATTTGAAAAAATGATTTTGACAATAAATAGCAGTTGAAATGAGTCAGTTTAGCAATGACAACGAATGTTTTGGACTGTAAATGTAGTGTTTAAGCAGTTATTTTAACAGTAGACTTGTCAAGTTGACATAGCTGGGCATCATAAAAACTGTTTAAAACTGTAAAATTAACTGTTAACATTAGCAGTTACATGGTCGACGGTTAAGCGTGGTTAAAGTGGAACCTAAGTTCAGTTCAGTTCGGTTCAGTCACTCAGTCGTGTCTGGCTCTTTGCGACCCCATGAATTGCAGCACGCCAGGCCTCCCTGTTTATCACCATCTCTCGGAGTTCACTCNTGACTGACCCCCAAGGGCTGCGAGGGTCAAAGCTGACAATGAATACTAAAGCCCAGCACCACTTTAAACAAACGTGTGTTATTAATCATCACCATTAAAGAAACTATTGCATATGTTGGACTAAAATCAATGTGGGAAAAAATGACCTTCCCTGGAAATGTCATTCATCTAATTCTTCCCTAAATATCAATATGGTCACATACCCATGCACAAGCGAGTTGACCACTCTGAACCCACTGAGTAGTTACTAACCAATCATTAACCAGTAAACACCTGGAAATTTATTCTCTTAAGACTGATATGAATTGAATCAGTTCCCGGCGAAACCATTTGATTATTTCTGGTATAATGCTAGAGCATTAAACATGTCAGTAAGTCAGACCTGCACGTAATGAAAGTAGTTCTGGTTTCAGCATTGGGCTATGAAAAGAACAAAACAGAATAGAATAAAATACAATATTTTGGTTTAAAGGAACTTACAAGTTGACTTAACATCCAACTCCTTCTTCCTATACTGTAGACAACTGAGGTCCATATATGCTAGCAGATTTTTTACAAATCACCCCATTATTTTATTCAGATTTACTTGACCAAAATGTGTTGTTGCTCTGTTGAAATGCGATAGTTTCTAGCAGCTCAAATTTAACATTTCCAACCACAGTCAAACAGAATTACTTTTTTAGTGGTCAGTTACGTGAACCCTGACCCCTCCCAGGAGCACAGCAGTGCAGTGGGAGAATTTGGCACCCACCCAGGACCCCAGGTGGGGTTGGGGGTATCGGGAACCCTCTTCCCAGAAAGTCTGCAAGTGGGTGTTTTGTCCAAGAAACAGGAGAGCTGCTCTCTTAACTCTCTTCCCAAAATCCGTAGTAACGCAAATGTCATTATTGAAATACCATTATTTCATTAAATACGCAAGTCCTTAAGTGAGCCCTGGGTCCTGGGAAGTACTGTTTCATTCTCCGCTCGGGTCAGGGAGGAACGTCCACAGCTCCGTAGCCAGCCATCACAAGTTCAGGCCACCTCCCAGAATGTCCTGAGGGGTGAGACTCTGGTCTTATCAGATTGTAAGACAGAGGATGGAGGCTTTGTACATTTTATTGTTGTATAAAAATGAGCATTAGCCACTTCGTAAAAGGTGAATGAGAATGCTCGTAAATAAATGTTGGTAAAATAATGAATACTTCCCTTTACGTTTCTGCACCGTTTCTGCACCGTCACATAGTGTGGTTCAGCCTCCATCACCCCTTCAGCGGACGCTTGTGCGCCACCTGCAACTCAACCAGCAAACGTCCCCGTGGCAGCTGACAGGGCCGTGGGCCAGTCACAGGGAAACCGAGATGCTGATGACCTTGGAGCCGACACACAGCCCTCCCAGATAGATGTCCCCACGCTTTCCAGAGCCTCAGACCTGCCGACAAACCACAGCAGCACCCAGTCAGCCCTCATACACAGACGTCCCCACAGAGAAGAGGCCAGCACCCGCGCCGTCACTGCAAGCACGCGCCTGGAAGCCAGGTGTGAGCTTTGTCACAACTAACACAGTAGTACCTCCACCCGCTCCATCGCAGCGCTCCAACACCCCCTCTTATCCCAGGCTGGGGCCCCGAGGGTCAGCTCGATGGGCAGGGAAGTGTGGCTTCAGCTGCCCATTCGCTGGGGACAGAATGTCTCCTACCCAGCAGCTGAGGAGCCTGGGGGGCTGAGGCCCAGCTCCTCCCTCACTGCCCCGTCACTCGAGTCCCGGCCCCTGGCCTCAGTTTCCCCTCCCCCTTCTCTTCCCTCACGAGCTCGAGCCATCGTGGTCACCTCGGCCAGAGGCGGACTCGCCCTGAGCGACCCAGGTGACCGCACGTGGCGGGTGTGAGTGAAGCCGGCAGGGCAGGGCGGACCCGCATGGGCTCTCTGGGGCAGGACAGCCCATGGGCCCAAGGCGCAGGCTCTGCTTCGCTGGCGGGGAAGTCCCCTGCGTGGTGGAGCCCAGAGGGCTTCTCCACATTAATGAGGTGAGGGAGGCCCCTCGGTCTGCACGGAGTGGCTCCAGCCAGCGGGGCTGCAGCCCCGGTGCCTCGGCCTCTGCCTCGTCCACCCTCACCCCAGGGCTGCCACCCTGTCGGCCCGTCCTGAGAGCCGGGCCCCTGGAGCCGCCCCTGACGTGGGTGACGTCGGGGCTCTGGTGGGTTGCGAACCAAGTTTGTCCCTGCTTTCTTGTCTGAGAAGCAAGACAACAACAGCACCCACCCCCAGCATTGTTACAAAATTAGGCCCATGTGAACTCAGCATTTAAGACAGTCTGACCCATGGGAGGCCCAGGGCCCCCGGAAACCCCGCCGCTGCCTGTATGTCCCCTCCCCACGTCCCGCTTTCTCCCAGGCCATCCCTACCACACTCTCATCATCACATGAAGGATGAACCTCACACCTGGCTCGCTTCTGCTAAAACCCTCCGTGACGCCCGCTCTCCCTGGAACTCGCCCTTGCCCGAGCCCAGCGCCCTGCTCTCTAGGACCTGGGCTGATCTCAGCCCTCCCACCGCCTTCTAACCAAGGACTCCAGCCTCTCCCTTCACCTGGCAAACCCGACGCCGTGCCCAAGGTCCGGGAGCGCCAGCCTGCAGGAGGCCTACTGTCCCAGCTGGACTCCCACAGGACACAAGGCTCTCCCCCTGCACCCTTGGGCCACCTGAACCCAGGGTCTCTGGTGGTCCAGACTGGGGGCTGAGCCCACCACCTGGAGGGAGCCCCCCTCAAGGGGCACCCCGCCATCCCAGTGCCCATATGCCCACCTCTGAACCAGCGCCCACCGCCTGGAGGGAGCCCCCCAAGGGGCACCCCGCCATCCCAGTGCCCAAACGCCCACCTCTGAACCAGCGTTTTGGGAGCCTGGGTTATACCAACTTAAGGTCACATCAGCCAAGCCCTGACATGCACATCTCCCAGCTCCACCAACTCTGCCCTCTGACCTCTCTGTGTCAGAGGTCAGCCCTCAGGGCACACAGACACTGCAGATTTTTCATGTGGAAGTCAAGGTTATAATTACATCATCATCTTGCAGGGTACGCTACAGTTCCTGGACCCCAAAGCAGACAATAAAGATGGCCACTTTTGTTTTTCCTTAATCTCTGACTCAGCCCAGTTCCCTGTCCCCTTGCCAAACCCTGTTTAAATTGTGGAATTTATGACTTCCTTCAAAAGCGACGACTTTACTATTGGGTAAGCAAATCGCCTTCTGATGGTTAAAGGTTCCGTTTGGAGCAACGGCACATGCCCCACCTTGCCCAGAGCTTTGCTGCATTTCTAGTGACACCGAAGCTCTAGCCCCTGGCAGGGAACTTGTCCTGCAGGGCCTGCTCGACAGCACCAGGGCCCGGGGTGAGTCCCTGCCGAGCCTGCTCGCAGGCCAGCTGCTCGGCTGCCTGGACGGACACACTGAACAAGCAGGAGGGAGCAGCAGAGCTGCCTGGACAGCGCAGAGAGCAGGTGATGGGGTAAGATGGATGGCTTGAATTTCCCACCAATCACCAGGCAGCACTTTGGCCGGGGCAGTGATTGATGAAGTGGTTAGTCGTCCATCTCACCCGGCCACGAGGCCTGCAGAGTGGCAGTGGAGCCTGGCTTGGCTCCAGAACATAAGAGAGACCTCGAGCCCGCAATTTGCCCTCACGTGGGAGGTTCAATAACCTCTTTGGACGGCCGCTGGGCCCGTAGACGTTCCACTTCAAGTGTCAACAGGCTTTACCGCTGCTGCGGCCCAGGTCTAAATGGACACATCTCCACAGCCAAGGTTAACTTCTCTTTAGGTTCAGTGAGTTTCTCCTAATTGCCCTCAAATAGGCACTGCTATTTCAAGAACTTTAAGGAAAGTCCCTTTGGGGCCCTTTAAATAGGTTTTAAGTGTCTACTGAGTGTCAGAAACCTGCCCTGTGTTAAAACATCGCCTATTTAAAAGGAGAGTTGGAGAGAACACGGCCCTGGAATCCAAGAAGGAAGAGGCAATGCGTACCCCACATGTTCCNACGGACACACTGAACAAGCAGGAGGGAGCAGCAGAGCTGCCTGGACAGCGCAGAGAGAAGGTGATGGGGTAAGATGGATGGCTTGAATTTCCCACCAATCACCAGGCAGCACTTTGGCCGGGGCAGTGATTGATGAAGTGGTTAGTCGTCCATCTCACCCGGCCACGAGGCCTGCAGAGTGGCAGTGGAGCCTGGCTTGGCTCCAGAACATAAGAGAGACCTCGAGCCCGCAATTTGCCCTCACGTGGGAGGTTCAATAACCTCTTTGGACGGCCGCTGGGCCCGTAGACGTTCCACTTCAAATGTCAACAGGCTTTACCGCTGCTGCGGCCCAGGTCTAAATGGACACATCTCCACAGCCAAGGTTAACTTCTCTTTAGGTTCAGTGAGTTTCTCCTAATTGCCCTCAAATAGGCACTGCTATTTCAAGAACTTTAAGGAAAGTCCCTTTGGGGCCCTTTAAATAGGTTTTAAGTGTCTACTGAGTGTCAGAAACCTGCCCTGTGTTAAAACATCGCCTATTTAAAAGGAGAGTTGGAGAGAACACGGCCCTGGAATCCAAGAAGGAAGAGGCAATGCGTACCCCACATGTTCCTTCACAGACAAAAGGGAAGAGGGAACTTGGAATGAGGAAGATTTGGGGTCGAGATGGAAGGAGCGTTCTGCACCTCAGAATTCTCCTGTCCTGACACCTCGTGGGCATTGGATAAACCGCTGCAGAAAGAACAGAGGAAAAGTGGCCAAGCCTGTCTGCTCTGAAGGAAGCTGGACCCTGGGTGCTCAGGGGTTGGGGTGGGGGTCCCTGAGATGATGGATCAGGGGCTGCAGCAAGGTGCCAGATCTCAGGGTCTCCAGACACACACCCACTGGGTCCTGGCGCGGAGGGAAGGAAAGGACTGACTGGGCAGGCGCCTTCCCTGATTCGAGAGGACTGGGCTACATCCTCCACAGGGCGGGTCCTCGGCCGAGTCACGGGCCAGGCCAGCATTGGGCCCTCCACCCAGCACTCAGGACCGCCCACAGTGAAGCCTGAAATCGGACCCCACAGCAAACACCGGCCCAGCCAGGCCCGAGCTTGCACGAGTATTTTGATTTTGCATTTCCTTTCTGAATCCATTAATATTTTATGAGACCACACAGAGGGCTCATGCCCTGCCCAGATCTCCTCTTTTAATCATGTGATGTGCTATAAAGCATGAGCTATTGACAAGGGGAGGGGGGCCAGTGGTGGCTGGGCTTTGGAGGCGGAAGAGACATGTCCTGAAGGGCAAGGAGGTCAGGACCCGGGGCATGGGGCACAGGCCTCTGCCTGGTCACTTGCTAGTCTTGACCACCGAGCTTCTTCTCCTCTGGTTTAAGTCTTGGACTCACAGAGGAGCTCGCAGCCAGGGACACAGGCTGCTCTCCATGACACAGCTAGGGACACAGGCCGCTCTCCATGACACGAGGGCCTAACAGCAGCGCCCAAGCCACCAGGGACACTTTCCCTGCCCCCACACTTTCTGCCCTGGGTCCCACCAGGCAACCTCCCCTTGCCCCCAACTTTCTGCAGCCTTCCCAGGTTTGCTGTGCAAACCCCCCAGACAACCGTCACACGTCCACACTTCCTGCTTCCATAGCCCTTCCTCATCACACTTCTGTGTCTGGAGAAAGGTGGGAGGAATTACCCACCTGGTTCTAGAGAGTTCAGCCCCACCTGGGAGCTGGTTTGCAGCCGATCACCGCCGTCGTCATAGGCACCACCTCACCTGTGCATCAGGGTGAATGGGCCACTGGGTAGTGAGACAAGCTCTGCAATGCAGACAGTTGAGAACATTCAAACTCTATTTAAAAGAACACACCTCACTTAAGCATTTTTATTTTAATACAAAGAAATTCAATAGTCTCACAGCTGCTGCTGCTAAGTCCCTTCAGCCGTGTCCCACTCTGCGACCCCAGGCTCCTCTGTCCATGGGGATTCTTCAGGTGAGTTGCCATTTCCTTCTCCAGGGGATCTTCCCAACCCAGGGATCGAACCTAGGGTTCTTATGTCTTCTGCATTGGCAAGCATGTTCTTTACCACTAGTGCCACCCGGGAAGCCCTGTCTCGCAGTATTCGTGGGTAATGAATGCTTGTCACTTCTACTAGGCATCAGTGAGCCAAGCTTCTGGCTCATGTAATTGTGGTCACCCTGTAGATCAAATCCGGGGTGAGGCTGGTGTGTGAGAGGGAGACAGGCCTGGTCCCCAGCAACTCGGCACAACAGGGGCTTTCTTCTGCTCTTTGTCTCAGGTATATTTTCCCAGTAGGTTTATAAGCTACAGTGATAGTCACAAAGGAGGGAATTCCAGATGCCAGGGCTCCACAAACAAGATGAAGGGAGAGTCGTGCACGCAACTGGAACAGCAGGGCTCCCGGGTCACGGGGAGGGCACGGTTCATCCCCAAATCCTCAAAGCTGCAACAATCTGACTCTCATGATATTCTCAAAGCAGTAGGAATGTTCAATATGAGAGCTGCAGTCGTTGGATAGAATTTCCAGGAAAGAAAATTACTCATACCTCTCTGCCTTTCTATACATCTTCCTTCTTCTGATCTGGGATGTAAAAATGATGCCTAGACATCAGCAGCCATCTTGTGAGCATGAGGTGACTTTGAGAATGGAAAGCTAGCACCTTTTAAGAATAGTAGATCAGAAGGACAAAAGGAGCTTAAGACGTCATGGACCTACCACTCTAGCCTCTGCTCATCTCCAGGAAAACACTAATGTTTCGACATTGTGATTATTTGGGGTATTTGGGGTCTCTGCAGCTCTACAACAACAAAATACGATTTCTAAATGACACATGGTATTTTTTAATTTCAAGAAAGCAATTGATATAAACTTTTATATTCTGTCATAATCATCATAAAGCTGTAGCAAAACCATACTGCAAAATCTCATTATCTCTGGGCTATTTCATGCTAATGTAATAATAGATACCAGTGGATTAATTTATCACTTCTCCTAATTAGTAGTTATGTTTTTAAATAGGGTCTTCAGGAGTAATGGCTTTACCTACAGCAGTGAAATGTGATAACTTGGCAGCTAATGAGAGAGCTTCGGGTCTGTGAGTGATTAAGGCCTTGTCGAGTTGCAGTGTGCAGGGGCCACCTTTGTTTTCTGCATGTTGTTCCAGCCTCTAAAGGGACAATCTTGCCCCAAAATGATACATCCTGATTTAATAGCCAGACACCAAGATGTGAACTGAAGCAGGGAGACCGGCAGAAGCGCGAACGATGCAGGTGTCACTGGAATTTGGGCAACTACATCACTTCTCAGATTATCACTGCCTGAGAATTCTGACCACAAATTCAGAGAGGTGTTTTTTGTTTTTTTTTTTCTCTCATGATGAACAAACACCAGACAAGCTTAAAAGTCCGTTAGTCCGTTTACAGATGACACGTCCACTTCCATCAGAAAGGGGGTGCCACTGTGGAGGGGCTGGATTACAACAGGGTGACCAGCTGAGGAAGACGGACGCTGGAGCACAAAAGTGATTTTCTGCCATCCGTGGAAAATGTGTCTGGCAGAGATTGTGGGGCCATGCCAAGCCTACTTTCAGAGTGTGGTCCAACTCTAATTGTCACACAGATCTGACATCCACATCAACCCCAGCAAGGGGCTCCCAGCCCAGAATCCCTGAGAACCCTTCAAATATCTGGCATCCATGTGTTAAACAAAATATGTCTCGTGGCTGAATTTGTTTATAAATTATGAGTGAGACATTAACAAAGTTTTCTGTTGACCGCACGGCATTCATGAACCAATCACAGAGGTTTCAACAGCACTTTGTGATCTTAAGAGCCATTTGAAAGTTGAAAGGGAAAGCGGTGCTGATCTAAATGCTCCGCTCTCTCACCTTCTGCAGAAACAGTTACTCTAGATGTTCTTCATCTGACCGGTGGACTCACGGTGCTGGTGGTGTAAACAGCGGTATCAGTCACCTGAGCGAGGAAGCCCCAGGAGAGGCTGCCTTGAGTGTCCAGGTGCCCCCCCTGAAGAAACGCAGTTAGGGGCATGGAACAACCACCAGGCTGCCACACGCACAGCAGCCTCTATACCCACTGGTCACCTTGGAAAAAAACAGCAGCTGCATTTCCTGCATCAAGAGTCCAATTCCCACTGCACAAAACACTGTCTTTCCAATAAATTGCACAAATCAATTCATTAAAAGAAAAGTTACCTTTTAGAGGTATAGGAGCTGGCAGAAATCATATTGGGTGCTTTAATTTAAAAAAACCTGGGAACTTGGAATAAAAAAAAGTAAAAACTCCATTAGTGTGTTTCTGGTTTTCTGCTTGTCTGAAAGCAGGCATGATAACAATGGAAAAAAGAAGAAGAAGAAAGAAAAAGAAAAGGAAAAAAAAAGGATGTTTGACCTTTTAGGACTGACAGGACAAGTGTGATGTTTGACAGTAATGGCTATTATATAATTCACTTTCTACTTAAGTTTTTAATAGCACTCACAAGATTAGCACGAACACAACAGTATGTATGTGTGAGAGTGTGTGTGTGAGTGTGTGTGTGCACAAAAGTAATGGAAGAAATAAAAAACTGGGCAAGTCTAATTTCTCACAGCAATCTTCACACAGCTGGATGTTTCTCAAATATTTTAAAGTGTTTTGATCATTTAAAAAGATTTAAAGCATTATTTTCCTAGAAATTCTGACAAAATGATTCTACCAAATTAACTACTTGCTCCAAATTACATATTGTGTCATTAATCCCTGATATGGATTATATTTTACAGGCAATCACCTGAACAATCCTATCATGTCAGAATCTTCTATTTCCAAAATTCTTGGGTAATATATCTTGCAGGTAATCAATACTGTCTCTGCTTCTAAATTTCTATTATCTTCATCCAATAGGTGTGAATTAATGACACCCATAATTCCACACAAATCTCACAAAAATGAAAAATAATATCACCTTCTGTCCCATTTCAAGCATCAGGTACCAAATTTGTTGTCCCTCAAAGCAGAGCAGGAAAGGAAGACCAGGAGCCACGTGATGTCCCATCTCGGATGGGACAGAAGCCAGAAACAGCCAGACAGTGAGGACAATGATTGGGGGGCATGAGCCATGGAGACGCATCCCTTGGAGGAGAGGAGGGCTCTGGGAGGATGTTGGCCAAGCGGGGTTAATTAGGCGCTCACCAGAGCAGGGGTCTCACTGTGTCTGGGGACCAGGACGCCAAGCTGTCAATGTAAGGCAGAAGACGACACCGGAGAATGCGCACACTGGGAGATGAGTATGCCAGAGGCTGTGCACGCTGGGAGATGCGCGAGCCAGAGGGTGTGTGTGCGCCCAGGCTGAGCTCTGCAGTCAGAGCGTCTGCATCAGGACCAGGGCAGTGCTCCTGTTACCCTGGGCACCAGGTCGGAGCCCCCAAGGCAGGACCGTCCTTGGCCAGGGACTGTCCTCAGCGTCATCGTCGTCTCACTCAGGCACTGTGCCCTGAATGTGGCAGCCACCCTGTGGGCCTCAACTGTCCCTGCGAGAGGGTTGATGAAGTGTACAATGGGGTGGAGAGAGATGGGTGCCGCCCAGCTGGACTCCCAGGGACCAGCGTCCAGACCACAAGACACAAGCGTCCAGAGCCGCCTGCACCCAGCACCCTGACCCAGGCTAAATCTGCTGGGACGGGGGTTCAGGCTGAAGTACGTACTGAGTCTTCAGCAGTCTTTGGCCGCTGTCAGGGGGGCTCAGGGTCTGGCAGAAGGGGTACAGAGGAGGTGGAGTGACGGAGAAAGTCAAACTGCGGAGAGGGCGCGTGTGCTGGAAACCTGCCGGCTTCGGGCACTTTCTCTGCCCCTGGAGCACTGGCTCTCCCCTGAAATGTCTGCATGGGTAGCATAAGATAAACAACCCACCTATTAGATGTGAAACCATAAAAGCGTAATATACTTTCTGGTCCGATCTAGAGACCCACCCTCTGGTTTGAAAATAAAGATTCCCAGAATAATGGTCGTGGGTCTGGGTGGGTCCAAGGAGAGTCAGGTTGCCTTTCCTCAAATAAACCCAAATCCCAGCATCACAGAGGTCAATCCAAGGGCACACACTCTCCTTTCCTGCTCCATCCTGAAGCTTCAGCACACACTTTCTCCACCTCCACCGAGAAAGTTGAGTTTCTCCATCTACGTTCCATTTTTCCCCACACATCCTGAAAGTTTGATCATAAATAGGAAGGTTCTTTTGAGTGTTGCATGTTTCATAATCCAGGAAAACCTCCATCCGGAAGGAACTACTGTGAGTGGAGACAAATGCCAGCCTCGGTGGGAATAACTTGCTCTTTTCAGGACCTGCAGCTGCAGCGCCATCAGGGAGTTGTCTGGCCACGTGGTTTTTCACATCTGTCAGTTCATTTAAAGAAAGGAGCACACACAATTTCGCTAAAGCCAGTTACATAGATCTGTGGCCCTCCCTTGAGAGCCTGGAATCTATACATGACAATAATACATTACGTGGGGTCTGGAATATCATATTTTCAGCTCTAATCATTAGATTTTTACATACCTATAATGTAATCTGTTTACGTAAAAGTATAGCTGATTTTTCAAATCAACAATCCAGCATTTAGGGACAATCTGGATGAATGAATTTAAATCCACATCCAAGCTAAGATAATTAGCCTCTTTTATTTTGAGGAATAATGATACCATACTATATTCTTCTATATCATGAGTTTTGGATCAATAGCCAAATATGAACACTATCAAATAAAGTGGGAACTTGCAGTGTTTTGTTAAGTCAAGGCTCTTTGAAAGTGACCCTTAACATCTTTGCTGAAAGATATCTTGAGTCAAAGGTTTAAATTTGCTGAAGAGAATGGCTTAGTTCGTGACATTTTCACCATGTTTTTCCACCCAGCACTTTCCCCTCACCGATGATTCTTGAATTTAAAAGACTGAGCAGATCCAGGAAAATAAAGAACAGGCCCCCACCCGCAGGCCGCACTCACACACAGATCTTTGTTTCCAGCCAAGCACCCCTTTCAGGGGCCTCTCCCAGAGGCCTTGGCTGAGGCATGGTCTCCCTGGGGCCCCCAGGTCCCTGGAGAGGCAGGGCCTGCTGCGTGGGCTCCTGGGCCGCTGTGCTGCAACCCCGACCCTGACCCAGCATATGCCTGGGAAAAAGTGCTGCAAGCGGACAGGCCCTTCCTCACCCACCTTTCGCCTGTGCTGTTGCAGCAGCTGGATGGAGGCTGGAGCGAGCCTTTCAGTTTGACACATTGTCCTAATCAACCACCGGGACTCTGGGCAGCTCAACAGGCTGGAACCCAGGTCACAGACCCCAGCTGCAGGCACCACCTCTGTCTTTCTAAGTTCCACAGCTGGGTGAGCAAGGCCCCCATCTCTCCCTGCAGCTCAGGCTGCAGCTCAGGGCTGCCCGGTCATCATCCATCACCTTGGCGGACACTCTGGTGGGTGTGGCCTTGACCCTGCCTCACCTCGGGTCTACTCCAGGGAGGGGGACTAAGGAGATCAGCTCATCACCCTGAGAACTTCCTGACATCGCCCAGGGGAGCAGACCCACAGGACAGCTTGCTTGCTTGCTTTTTTAATTTTTATTGGAGAAGGACACTCTTTGTTTGCTTGATTGCTTGTTTGCTTGACTTTGTTTCAAGAATGCTGAAATAAAAGAGCAGAGAGTTCGATGCCTGAGGCTCAGCCTCCTCTGTCCCTGAACCAGCTCTGAGGCCTGAGGCGAGGCGGAAGAGCCAGAATGCAGGGCACCACTGGGGCCCTGAGAGCCGCAACACAACCCAGTGCACAAGCCGCGGCTTGTCGTGAAGATGAGCAGCAGTAACTAACGTGGAACGGTTCTGTTCAACAGTGCCTAACCCTAACGCCATCTCACAGCACCCCAGAGGTTGTCCCTCCTTTAATTCCGTCAGAGACAGAAGGATGTGAGGAAGGGGCCAGCCAAGCTCATCACAGCCAAACTCAGGCAGCCACAGAGGCAAGAGTTTAGTCCCAGCTGTTACAGCATCACACTCTTAGTCACCACGGAGCCACCTAAGTTGAGTCTAAGACACATGCATCTTCCGTCGTCTGATTCAAGGTCAGGCGTCTCTTTGTTGTGCCACTGGGGGCCCAGCAACAGTGTAAGGTGCACTGTTAAGGAAGGAGTCACTGTCTACTTAGGGGCTCGGCCCCCATCCCATTATTTCCCTACAGATGAGTGGTTTGGAGAGCTACTGGCTGAAAGTCCTCCTGGAGGAGTGAGGTCAACAGTGGTACAAAACATATCTACATGAAGAAGGAGGAGAAGAGTGTGGCTTCCTGGAGACCACAGCTCTGGGGGCCACACCCTGGAGACCCCACCCTGGAGACCCCAGCCCTGGGGGCCACAGGTCTGGAGACATCCACTGTAAGTGCCAGGAGTAACTGGGAGAGAGACCCTGGATGGAGGCTGAAGCCCTGGAAGCACCAGCAGCGTCTCGGGGCCCCCATGCAGTTGTGTTCCTGTGATGACACTGAGCCATGACCACGCATGTGAGACACCATTTCATACCCGCTCCAGTGTCACCTGGACAGTGAAGACCCTTCCAGAAGGGCCACCTCACAGACTAAAGCCACACTGTAAGAGATTGTCCTCTCGGGATGCATTTGTGCACCAGGTGTATCAAAACTGGTTCCTTGAGTGACTTCGTGGGAGACAGAGCCTTACTGCCAGAGGGGAGGCTCATCCCCACCTTCACACGACGTCTCTGCCCTGGGCGCTGTCTTTTGTTTCTCCCGTTTACTCCTGAGGTTTGACCTGAAACTGCAGAAGGTGTGTGCTGAGTAGTGAAAAGCAAACCGTGGGAAACCTACATACTTTGTTCCACAAATTCACAGTCAACACAATAGAACCTGTCCTCGTCCACTTCAAGGGCTCAGAGAAGCACTCAAAAGAGCAGGGGTGAGCGCAGTGGTGTGAAGGCTCTCTCCTGCTGTACAGCTATCAGAAGTTCAAAGAGAAGACAGCCAGAGAATGACCCAGAGACAGAGTGAACATGGGCTTCTTGCTCCTCCCCGATATGGAAACCAGCTGACTTCATCCAGCATCTGTGCTGAGTCAGGGCCACCTGCAAGCTGGGAGTCTCACCACAGGTGCAGGAGAGGCCCCCAGGGCTTCATTTCTGTCTGGGAGCAGGCCAAGGAGAAAGCCCATGAAATCTACTGTTTCAGAAGTCTTCACCAAAATCCGTGTGCAGGCCCATCCTTCTCATCCCAGTTCCTCAGAGAAGACCCTTAGGAGGCTCCGCCCTCCTTCAAAGTGATGCCCGCAGCCTGCACCTGCAACCCACCCCTGCCCGGCTGGACGCTGCACTGCTTACTCCTGAGCCTTCTCTGTGCTCACGTGACGCTGCCCCCGCACTGGACACTGGACGTGCTAATTCACACTGTGCAGCACTTTCCAGATATTAACGAAGATCTAAAACTAGGAACTATGACTTTCTGAAAGGGAACTGCTAGTCGCTCAGTCGTGTCCAACTCTTTGTGACCCCGTGGACTGTAGCCTGACAGGCCAGGCAAGAATACTAGAGTGGGCTGCCATTCTCTCCTCCAGAGGATCTTCCTGACCCAGGGATTGAACCTGGATCTCCAGCACTGCAGGAAGATTCTTTACTACCTGAGCCACCATGGAAATTTCATTCTTATAAAAACTGGGAGAAAATATTTTCAGATAATATATTATATCTGACACAGGACTCACATCCAGAATAAATAAGTTTTCAAATCAATATGAAGAAAAGAAGCAACCTAGTTTCTCAAGCGGGCAAAGTGCTTCATAGACACGTTCACTCCAGGTGATGTATAGATAGCAAATGCTGAGTATCACCGGTTATCAGGGAAACACGTGCAAGCTGACACCAGAAAGATTCCAGTTAAAAGACCTGGTTTCTCAGGCCACGGAGAAAAAGGAGCTTTCATTCATTGCCAATGAGACCATCAAAGGGGACAACCTCTTCAGAGAAGAGCCGGCTGCATCTTTGAAAGGTCTAGATGTAGCTACCAGGTATTCACTCAAGGGCAGTGGGAGCATGCACAGACTGAGACTTGTACGCAGACGTTCCCTCCAGCATTGTCACTAACAGCCAGCAAGCCCATCAGAAGGTGGAACGATAAACAGACTGGCACATGATGCCGTGGAAGCCGCTCCCATCGGCACCCTGACTCTGGGTGCAGGTTACGGCACGACCGACCACAAACAACTGCCAGGTAAAGAGAGCCCGGCCAAAAGCCGAAGTACATACTTTCTGATTCCATTTATAGAAAATTGAAGGAAATTAAAACTAGATTAGCAGCCGCCTGGGGACAAGAGTCGGGAAGGTGGGGGCAGGGTGGGGATCTCAAAGAGACGCAAGGAGACTCTGAGATGAGTGAACACGATCGCCATCAGGACTAGGGTGAGGGCTTCGCAGGCAGACTCTTGGGTCAAGTTGACTCAACTAGGTGTTTTAAAACACCTAGTCTCTTCATGTCCCTTACAACTCAGTAAAGTGGCTTGGCAAAGCTGCTTAACTGGTAGGAGAAAGGGCTTCATGAGTGAGAGAGGAAAGAAGAGGAGGCAAGGGGCTCTGCCCAGCACCACGCGGAGTACGCACCCTGCACGCCAGCCCCCAGCTTCCGCCGGCCGCTGGCTGGTGTTCCTGCTGCTGTGGGCTCTGGCCGCTAGCGACCACTGTTCACCCTGACTGGTATCTGGCTATTTTCCACCCCAGCACTTGATTTGTGCCTGTGGTGGCAGCCCCGGCCCCTGGATAGGGGGTGGGTGAGCCCAGCGTTTCCCCTGGTTCCTTCTGAAGACCAACCCCTTGTCCAGGTGTCACCATAGGGCCAGCCTTTCCGAGGAGCTGAGTGCGTGGGGGACGCCTGCTTCCTCTGTGGAGGGTGGGGGTCAAGGGAGAGAAAGCAAGAGAAGGAAGGAGAGGTGGGGGACAGCGCAGACTGGGGAGGGCTCAGGCACCCACCACACGCTCAGGCACACCCAAGACCCCACTCTGCTCTGGGAGGAGCCTGCTCCCAGCATCATAGGAAGCAGACACTCAGCAGGTAGGAAAAGTGAGGTGGCTTCAGGGAGACACAGCCCGGCTCCACGGGACCACACCACAGCAAGGCCAGGACCGGGCCGGGCAGACGCACCCCAAGGAAGGGACACACAATGGGTCACAGGTCATGCAAGGGAGGCCTGATGCCAGGCTGGACAGCGAGGCTCCCGCAGCTCACTGCCTCCTCTGACTCAAAGCTAGCTGGTCTCCATCCCAGGCGGGCTGAGGGCATCGCCCACTTGCAAGAACGGAGCAGAGCAGATCCCACCGCCTGCTTGGTCCCGGCCGTGGAGGGCATGTGCTTCCAGACTGTCCTCATCTCTCGTAAACAGGGAGCTGTGGAGCCCGGCCTTTGGTGAGCAGAAAGGGAAAGCTGCTGCCAAGGGCCAGCACGGGGCCAGCCTGGCCCTGGACGTGCTCTCGTGTCCCCGCGAGCCCACTGGCCTGGCTTGTCCACCTGCCCCAGCCTGGCGGTCGGACCATGGATTGGCACATGGTGTGCGCTGAGCCCACCATACTTTCCGAAGGGGGTCACCAGAACTCCTGCACACAGACTGCCCAGGGCCCCCCTCCCCCCTGCCAGGGACCCCGCAGCAGAGAGCATGCCCCCGGCTGTCATCCAGCCCAGTCCTCAAGAATGGCCACCCTCCCTGCAGGTGAGACCGGTCCCCAGTCTCCTGATGCCCAGGACTGGTCTGGACAACCGGGCCGTGNTCCCCCCTGCCAGGGACCCCGCAGCAGAGAGCATGCCCCCGGCTGTCATCCAGCCCAGTCCTCAAGAATGGCCACCCTCCCTGCAGGTGAGACCGGTCCCCAGTCTCCTGATGCCCAGGACTGGTCTGGACAACCGGGCCGTGGTTGGAGTGGGCTCCCGAGGGGCACAAGTGCTGGGCCCTTTGGGGGCCAGGTGGTGGCGCTGCTGTCTTTAGGCATCATGGCCACATCCCTGGAGCCAGCCTCAGAGGCCACCTGGCCGCAGGCACCGTGCCCTGCGACGGGGTGCCCTGAGACTGCACAGGACTTCCAGAGGCAGGCCTCCCGCCCCACCCCACAAGGCCCCAGCCCACAAAAGCAGGGGA
>SJYV01043498.1:9731-38143 GCA_006410875.1 Neotragus pygmaeus | reverse complement strand
AGTGACTATTTTTTTGGCCACATGACTTATGGGATCTCAGTTCCCCGGCCAAGGACTGAACCCAGGGCCATGGCAGTGAAAGCGCTGAGTCCTAACCACTGGATTGTCAGGGAATTACTTTTATTGATTTTTTAAAATGTTTTGACTTCTAGACCCCAATACTTCATGCTTTTCACTTACGTTTTCTCCCTCTCACTCTGGTTTCACTCAATCTGAAAACATTCCTTACATAGGCTTCCCCGGGGGCTCTGGCGGTAAAGAACCTGCCGATGCAGGAGACATTGGTTGTATCCTTACTCAATTTAGGATTTACAGCTGTAGACAGCTGCCTCTTCCACTGAAGGCCACACTGGCTTTGTAAGGCTGAACAAATTGTTCTAGTTTCATTATTTTGTACTCAGTATATAATTACACTGTTTATATCCTGGAAATAATGGAACTCAAAAGAAAAAAAAAAAAGCCCAAAGATACGACTGGTCTCATTTTTAATAGAAACAGCACTCTTTCATAATTTAATAGTATTCAAGTTCTAATGGGCTAATGAATAATTTGGAAGCAATGAGAGCTCTTCATGGAAACGCCCGCTTTCCCAGAGGCCATGTTTACCCGACTTCATCTGCCAAAGTAAGGATTGTTCTACCCGCAGTGATTATGACTAAGGAGGAAAAGGACTGAGGTTCCCATCAGACAAGCTGCAGGTGAAGACAAACAGCACACCGAGGTCTCTGGCGGGAATCCAGCCAGTGTGGTCAATATAAAAACACCATCTGCTCCACGGTTTCAAACCATAAATAATTGTTCCGTAGAAACGGAGGTTTTTTGGGCTGACTCTTAGGACTAAGCTTTCACAGAGGCCGACGGGATTCCCGAAGCTCCTGATGGGCAGACGGAGCCCCCCAGGAAGGAGCTGGGCAGCGGTCTGGGGTGGGCGAGGCTCCCCAGCAGCTTCCCAGGGCGCATCCTCAGTCGCAGCCACCTCTTCTTCCAACTCCGCACCACTGGTGGAGCTGGGAATCCTACGCTCTCTGCAGGAGCTGTAATGAGCTGTGAGAGAACCAAACAGGCTTTCCTGGAGAAGCCAGGTGCGTGAGCACAGACCCTGCACCGCTGGAGTTTCCCCGACACAGACGTACTCCCTCATCTAAGGTGACCTGACACACAGGCCGCCTGCAAATCAAGCTAGAGGTTTAATTCTATCTTGTAGAAAATATTTAAGTATTTTAAAAGGCATGACTGGGGGGCTTCCCTGGCGGTCCAGTGGCTAAGACTCCACAATCCCAATGCAGGGGGCCTGGGTTTGATCTCTGCTCTGGGAACTAGTTCCCGCATGCCACACCTATTAATAAAAGATCCTGCAAGCTGCAACTAAGACCTGGCACTACCAAATTGATCAATTAATTATTTTAAAAAGGCATAATTTGGGAGTTACCTCCAATTAACCTGAAATACAGGTTACTCACGAGAAAAGTGAAAGTGAAAGTCACTCAGTCATGTCCGACTCTTTGTGACCCCAAGGACCATACAGTCCATGGAATTCTCTAGGCCAGGATACTGGATTACAGACGGATTCTTTACCAGCTGAGCCACAAAGGAAGCCCAAGAATATTGGAGTGGGTAGCCTATCCCTTTTCCAGTGAGTCTTCCAGACCCAGGAATCGAACCGGGGTCTCCTGCACTGCAGGCAGATTCTTTACCAAATGAACTATCAGGGAAGCCTGAGAGGCAAATATAAACCACCTTGTCTCTGCAATCACTGACGGGGAACACCTCTAAACTACTTTTTTCCTGGTAAAAATCTGGACTTGAACCAATTTGAAGTGATGCTAGGTGAATGATTTAAAGACAGTTCTCTGTATTACAATTCCTTACCTGTGAACTTTGATAGGAAAATACAGAATTTCAGAATTAGAGCCTCATTAGTTAACATACATTTCTATCTGTTATGCATATGGAACTGCTTCAGGTGGTGGTGGTTTAGTCACTAAGTCATGTCCGACTCTTGTGACCCCGTGGACTGTAGCCCGTCAGGCTCCTTTGTCCATGGGGTTCTCCAAGCAAGAATACTGGAGTGGGTTGCCACTTCCTTCTCCGGGGGAATCTTCAGGACCCAGGAATTGAACCCAGGTCTCCTGCATGGCAGACAGATGCTTTACCAACTGAGCTATGAAGGAAGCCCCTGTGTAATTGCCAGTCGACAGTGATGCCCTCTGAGATGTGCGTGAGGGTGCCTCCTCTAAGGACTGCCCACACTGACGGGCACATGCTCGACCTTCCCAAACCCCACACTTGAAGGTGGCCCTCCACGTGGTTAACTTAAGTATACAAGAATAGTAATTAAGCATTCAGACTGAGTCCCACGTCTTTTGAACTGAGTTTCTATATAAAAACACCAGCTAAACATGGCATGAATACTAGTTAGGCCACCATGCCCCCTGTGCATTCATTCATTAAACCCTCACGCTGCCCTGAGAGGCTGACACTGCTGGTGTCCCTACCTTACAGATAAGAGGCGGTGGCACAGGGAGGTCGGACGGGGCAGCCAAGGTCACACGGTCATTAAGTGGCAGGGCCAGGACTCAAGTCCAGGCCGCCCGGCGTCCCAGCCGGTGCCCACTTCCTGACACCCCAGGTTTACTTGGTGGCTGTTTAGCAGGCCTCCCCAGCCCCCGGTGCTGGTCAGGTTCTTGGAAGAACGGCACAGAGTGAGTCAGTCCAAGTTAAACTTGTTCTCGGTCTCTGCGGGCGGCATGAACCTGAACCACGGCCTCTCCATGGTCGGCTTCACGCTGGAGTTGGGTAAGCTGTCCTTGCTGGAGGGTGAGGGCTGAAGGATGGGGCCTAGGCTTTATCCTGGGAACCCCTCAGACGGCAACAGTGCTTTTCATTCATACATAAACACACACAAATAGCATTCATTTACAATTCTATATCCTGCCAATGGGCGACTCCAGAAGCCGGTGGTATGAAAACAAAGGAATCTGCTAAAGGCGCAGCTGGGAAATATTCCAACTGTTGGAATAAGACTAAACGACAACATACATCTTTGGGGTTTTGCGTATTTCTCCAATTTCACATTTTAGATAAATACAACTTTCCCACCTCTGATTTTAATTCCTGGCTGCTGATTTTNAAGGAATCTGCTAAAGGCGCAGCTGGGAAATATTCCAACTGTTGGAATAAGACTAAACGACAACATACATCTTTGGGGTTTTGCGTATTTCTCCAATTTCACATTTTAGATAAATACAACTTTCCCACCTCTGATTTTAATTCCTGGCTGCTGATTTTATTTTCAAACATTTCAATGTTAGCAAATATCATCCACTAAAGAAGGGGACCCCAATTTTTTTTTTTTTTAATTTGGCTGCACAGGGTCTCAGTTGTGGCATGTGGGATCTAGTTCCCCAATCAGGGATCAAACCCAGAGCCCCAGCATTGAGAGATCAGAGTCTTAGCCACTGGACCACCAAGGGAGTCCCCCCCAGTTTTTTCCCAAAGGACATCCTTGATTCCAGCCAAAGCTTTTAAAAACAACGAAGTAAACTTATTTGTATTTGTTCCTAGTGTTAAAAAAAACCAACAACTAGTAAGTCTGTATCGAGCTTTTCAAAACAATGTTTTCAGGATGATTTTTAACATGTTACCTGGAGCTGGATGTAAAATATGAGTCATCACTATCATCACCATACTTTTTTCTCGGTTTTGCTGTGACTGGCGTTTCCTGTTCAATGGTCTGCATGTCTGAAGTCACTGAATGTGAAATACCACTTGAGAAAATAGAGGATAAGATGGGAAAAAAATAATATTAGTTCATGAAGATACATGTGTTCACCAAAGAATGCCTTTAATTTATACTCTCAACAAAAATATACTTTGTTTGGTGGGTTACAAACATGAACAATAGAAAAATATTTTTGTGGTACAAGCACTAAAAAATACTGGACCTTAGTGGGGACTGTAACTAATTATGGAAAATACAGTCACATATGAAAGTTATGTTATGGCATCCATTTAATGACAATCAGACCTATTTCATTTTATCTAATAATCAAATTTGGAATTTTTTGTACTGTAGTAAACACAGTTGTCCCTTGGTATCTGAGGTGGACTGATTCCATGACCCCAGCCAAAAAAAACAATCCTCAGGGACACATAATTTTTCAAGGCAGAGGCCCGATGTGTCCTCCTTTGCTTGGCAAAGTAAGGAAGCTATCCTTCTCTACTTCACCCCCCCAAAAATCCTTACTATTCTTTTGTGTTTTAAATCATTTCTAGTCACTAATAACACCAAATTCAATGTGAGTGCTACATCTGTTGTTTAGTTGCTAAGTCGTGTCTCTTGGCTAGTCCCACGGAAATGCTATATAAATAATTGTAAATACAATGTAAAACCAATGTAAATTGTTGTCCTTAAGTATGGTATGCGCAGAAAAAATTTGTTTTGCTTCCTGGAACTTTCTGGAATTCTCCCTATCCCAATATATTCAAATCCCTGACTGGTTGAATCTGCAAAGGCAGAACCCCTAGATAGAAAGCACTGATGGGTGACTGTATTAGAGCACAGCAACTGAAGGAAGCGAACAAGGAGAAGACGTTTCTGAAGGGGAAATTAACAAGGAGAGTCCACGTGTGATCAGCAAGCTAGCTTAAATTAGGAAATCCAAGAAAGCAGAGTCTTACCTTCTGCTATTTCCGAATCCCATGCCAAGTCTCTCTGATTCTGCCTTTTTCTTGCCACTCATGTTCATCTTTTCATCTTTCTTCATCTGAATTTCAAGATCTTTATAGGCTAATCGTAATGATGAAACACTGCCAGAAAAACCGAATGCTCCTTAACTTAGCGCTAATTCTGTGCTCTTAAGTTAAAATACCGAGAACGCTAAACATGTCACACACTTTTAACTTGCTGCGGCTTTCCATGATTAATGATTATAAAGGCAAGCTGGCGTTTTTTGGGAAAAGATCTCTTTTGAGTAGATGCTCAAGAAAAGGTGCATGCTGCTACTGCTGCTGCTAAGTGGCTTCCGTCGTGTCTGACTCTGTGAGACCCCATAGACGGCAGCCCACCAGACTCCTCTGTCCCTGGGATTCTCTAGGCAAGAATACTGGAGTGGGTTGCCACTTCCTTCTCCAATGCATGCAGGCATGCTAAGTCGCTTCAGTCATGTCTGATTCTGTGTGACCCATGGACAGCAGCCCACCAGGCTCCTCTGTCTACGGGCTTCTTTAAGCAAGAATACTGGTGTGGGGTGCCATTGCCTTCTCCAAGGTGCATGAGTTTACAGCTAATTTTTGGTTGCTGCTGAATCTAATTACTGTTCTAGCTTTACATTACTTACCATATCATAATATGTCACAACATAATATATACTTAAATTACTTCTATAAAGGAGAGTAAAATGCAGATTTTTTTTAAACTATACGCCCACATTATGTAACAAAAGTATGAGATTAGTCTCACTGGTTTGTTCTGGTTTAAGATTATGTGTGTGTGTGTGTGTGTGTGTGTGTGTGTGTGTGTTGTTGGCCTTAGTTGCTCAGTCAAGTCCAACTCTTTCTGAGTCCATGGACTGTAGCCCACCAGACTCCTCCGTCCATGGGATTCTCCAGGCAAGAATACTGGAGTGGGTTGCCATGCCCTCTTCCAGGAGATCTTCCCAACCCAGGGATCAAACCTAGATCTCCAGCATTGCAGGCAGATTCTTTACCGTCTGAACCACCAGGGAAACTCAAGAATACTGGAGTGGGTAGCCCATCTGTTCTCCAGGGGATCTTTTCGACCCAGGGATCAAACCCGAGTCTCCCAAATGGCAGGCGGAGTCTGTACTAGCTGAGCGACCAGAGAAGTCCAAATATACAGGGAATGACTCCAGTGTCCTTGCCTGGAGAGCTCCAGGGACAGAGGAGCCTGGCAGGCTGCAGTCCATGGGGTCACAAGGAGTTGGAGACGACTGAGTGACTAACACTTTCACTTTTCAGATCTATATAAATATATTTGACTTAACAGATACATTAAGAAGGGATTGCTGCTGCTGCTGCTAAGTCGCCTCAGTCGTGTCCGACTCTGTGCGACCCCATAGACAGAAGCCCAACAGGCTCCTTTGTCCCTGGGATTCTCCAGGCAAGAACACTGGAGTGGGTTGCCATTTGATTACTGCATTGCAAAAGGATTCTTCAGTTTACGAGAAAATTTCCCATAGGGTTTTTCTCTCTCTTTTTAAAGAATATTTATTTGGTTGCAATGGGTCTTAGCTGTGGCATACAGGATCTCCAGTTGTGGCATGTGGGATCTAGTTCCCTGACCAGGGATCGAACCGGGGCTGCCTAGCATTAAGAACACGGAGTCTCAGCCACTGGACCATTAGGGAAGTTCCCCATAAGGTCTCTTTATGGAACCAGGCTCTGAGAGAATTCAAAATGGAGCTGCCATTCCTCAGTCAACAGTTTCCTCTGCACCACCAGTCAGATGCTCATCACCTATCTACAAATAACAAATAATGCGCCCAGTTGGGGGGGAGAGAGGGGAGATGAATGAAACACTGTCCCTTACTCTTAGGTTTCCAAAAATGCTATAGATACTTAATTTCTTATGAAGAAAACCAGGCCTATATTCACAAGAGTATATTATCATATTAGTAAATAGCAACAAAATTTCAGGGACTTGAAAAATGATATACCTACATTATCAAGATTTCTAAGATATCATCCATTTCAGAAAATTTTACAAAATGTCACAAATTCCTCATGAGAAAGGTACTGTATAAACTCCCTAATACTATAAATATACTTCTCTGTAGTGAAAGGAAGTGATAACAATTTCTTAGTAGGAGAAAATAATCTTGCTTTTGCTGTTTCCCTTCTTAATGAGTCAAGCAGGATTTCTTTTTTGTTGTTGTTGTTTATATATATGCTTCTCCCACTAGACAGTTCTTTACAGCAAGAACAATGTTTTATATACCTGGAGTTTAACACAGCCTGGCATTAAAGAAATGGATGCCTTCATTCTTTTTATATTTAATTTGGCAGTGCCAGGTCTTAGTAGCAGCACACAGGATCTGCAGTTGTGACATGTGAATTCTTAGTTGGGCCTGTGAGATCTCGTTCTCTGACCAGGGACCGAACTCGGGCCCCTTTCATTGGCAACTTGGAGTCTTAACTACTGGACCATCAGGGAAGTCCCTCTATTTTGTTTTAATGTGGCCATTTGTTTTCTTGACTGTTGTTCCTTCAGATCAGGTAATGGTAATACATCTACTGTTCCCCGCCCCCCGCCAAATTGTACTTGAAGGAGGAAAATAAGCAATCTTCTTTCAAGTATAATTTTGGGGAGAAAACAGTAGATCTGTTTAAAATCACAAAAAGCTGTAACTGTGGTAACAGAGTCATCTGGAGATGAATGGATTGGGATGAAGAATTTCAGGAGAGCACGAGATGGGGAAGTTTTCCCTTTCGGGGTACCTGTCGGGGAGTTGGTGCTATCGCTCATTAAAAGCGTGCACTTTACCATGCAGGCTCTGGAAGAACTAATACAACAAGAAGCTGGGACTCCACGCATCTCAGACCCACAGGAGCCCCTCAGGATTGGCAGGGAGGAGGGCTGGCCACGACCTTAGGACTCAGGGGGAGCCCAGGAACAGCTCCTGGCCCCTCTTACTCTCCTACCAGCTGTGCGCATAGACCTCTCTGAGGACGAAACGCCCGGTAAGGATGAGGCTGCTGCACAGATAGTTTAGTTCACACTCAGAACACACAGGAATCGATACTGCTCCTGACAGCTGACTGAACTAACTTTATGTACGGCCATTTTAAGAAATGAAGCTGCAGAAGACTAGCATAAAGCGTGGGCGCTCTTGGGGACTTTCCCCGGTGGTCCAGGGGCTAAGACTCTGCACTCCTAATGCAGGGGCCTGGGTTTGCTCTCTGGTTGAGGAACTAAGATCCCACGTGCTGCAGCTAAGACCCAGTGCAGACAAATAAATACACTGTTGTTTAGCTGTTAAGTTGTATCCAACTGTTTTGCGACCCCATGCACGGTAACCCAGCAGGCTCCTCTGTCCTTGAGATTCTCTAGGCAAAATACTGGAGTGGGTTGCCACTTCCTTCTCCGGGGGATCTTTCAGACCCAGGGATCGAACCTGCATCTCCTGCATTGCAGGCAGATTCTTTACCTCTGAGCCACCAGGGAAGCCCCAAATAAATAAGTAAATATTAAAAAGTAAGTAAATAAACAAAGCCTGGGTACTTTCTCACAGCGGGCACAGCACTGGTTTGGTGAAACAGCTGTGATGCGTCTGAGCAGCAGGGCGGTGGTCAGGGCCTGGAGTGCAGTCTTCTGAACAAAGGGATTCGCTGGGTTCCCAAGTCTAGTTCATAAACATCCCATCATCTGCATGTTTGCATTCAGCTGTATCGAGCAGTCCTGATTAAGGCTGGTGCTGTCTCTAATATTAACGCACTAGTCTCTGTCCTCCTGACCTGCAGGGAGGGGATTGCTGCTTTCTGATTCCCAGTCTCCTGTTCTGATCAGGCGAGGATTTTACTGGTTCTCTGGGAAAACCTCATGCGCGAGTGATCTGCACGGAGTCCACTCCTAAACACACTCAGATTGAACCTTCCCCCTTTCTCGGTGTCAAGAAAGCTAGCTAAGTCAGAGACATCAAAGTGAAGTCTGTGAGAGCTCACAGTGAGCCTTACACAGAGCATCTCAAATCACTCAGTATGCCAGCAAATTTGGAAAACTCAGCAGTGGCCACAGGACTGGAAAAGGTCAGTTTTCATTCCAATCCCAAAGAAAGGCAATGCCAAAGAATGCTCAGACTACCACAGAATTGCACTCATCTCACATGCTAGTGAAGTAATGCTCAAAATTCTCCAAGCCAGGCTTCAACAGTACGTGAACCAAGAACTTCCAGATGTTTAAGCTGGATTTAGAAAAGGCAGAGGAACCAGAGATCAAATTGCCAACATCCACTGGATCATAAAGAAAGCAAGAGAATTCCAGGAAAACATCTATTTCTGCTTCATTGACTACACTAAAGCTTTTGGCTGTGTGGATCACAACCAACTGTCATGTCCGACTCTTTGCAACCCCATGGACTGTAGCCCGTGAGGCTCCTCTGACCATGGAATTTTCCAGACAAGAATACTGAGTGGGTTGCCATTTCCTCCTCCAGGGGATCTTCCTGACCCAGGGATCAAACCCGAGTCTCCTGTGCCTCCCACTGTGGCAGGCAGGTTCTTTACCTCTGAGCCACCTTTGTGTGCTGTGAGCTTAGTCGCTCCGTTGTGTCCGACTCTTTGCGACCCCGTGGACTGTAGGCCGCTAGGGGGATTCTCCAGCCAAGAATGGTTGCCATGCCCTTCTCCAGCGGATCTTCCCAACCCAGAGACTGAAGCCAGGTCTCACGCATTGCAGGCGGACTCCTTACCATCTGAGCCACCAGGGAAGCCCTTCGGGCAGCTCAAATATTTAGCCTAAATAACAGTTTAGTGCTGCCCCCTAGGTGCTGTGAGTTAAATGACAATGAGCAGTAACCACCCATTTCAGATGATCCAGGCTTATCATAGGAAGCCCACTGAGCAAACTGTGATGGTGAATAGCAAGAAACTACACTGACTGAGCACCTACTATGCGCCAGGCACTGTCTGCTGCACTCTAATGAGCATTAACCAAATGAATCCCCTAACAATCTTGTAAAGTAAGTAGCAGTGTTTTCTTCATTATACACCCTGTAGTAATGAAGCCACGCTAAAAGAGATAGGGCCTTCCCTGGTGGCTCAGATCATAAGAAATCTGCCTGCAATGCGGGAGTCCCAGGTTCAACCCCTGGGTCGGGAAGATTCCCTGGAGGAGGGCATGGCAACCCACTCCAGTGTTCTTGCCTGGAGAGTCCCCACGGACAGAGGAGCCTGGTGGGCTACAGTCTATGCGATCACAAAGACTCAGACATGACCGACTAACACACACACACACAAGAGATACACATGACAAGAGAAAACACCATATAAATAAAACACACACGTGTACAAAACAGGAATCCAAGATGCCTTTCGTCTCTTCTCTCCTTATGACCCTGGACCCTTATGCCCAGTCACCAGGTCTTTCCAGACAGCTGCGTGTCCCTTCTGTTTTCAACACAATGACATCCTCTCAAGAACCTTAAGGAGCTACTTAAAACAAGTCTCTGGTCTGGCCTCCTGGCTTCCAGTTTTCCCCCCATTCTTTCTGCCCTGGATATCACGACCACACACCCCTGCTTCATGGCACTCCTCAGATGTGATGGAAAACCCCAAGCCGGTCTGACTTCAGGGTGACCCAGGCCATCAGTCCCACGTCTCCAATCCAGGCAGGACCCCAGAGCCACCACCTGGATTCCCTCTTCCTCATCCTCCTAGGCTCTTCCTTTCTCCCTCCCTCTGCCACCACCCTCAAGTCTGACTCTGAGACCTCTTCAAGATCCAGGCTCAGTACCTCCGGAGATACCACCATATCCAAAACCTTCCTTCGTACAATTAGAATTTAGTTGCCAGGTCCAATGGGGCTTCACATTATAAACACCATTTTCATTACTGAGATAAAATTCACATATCATAAAGTTCACCTTTTTAAAATGCACAACTCAGTTTAGCATATTCACAAGGCTGTCACTATCACCTCTAATTCCAGAACATTCTCATCACCCCAGAAGAAATCCTACCCACCCACAGTCCACCCTATTCTCCCCTCTGCCTTTGGCCCTGGAAACCACCGATCCGCTTCTGTCTCTTGATTTGCCTGATTTGGACAGTCCACATCTAAGCAATCATAAAATATGTGGTCTTTTGTGGCCAGTGTCTTTCTCAGCACAAATTTTTCAAGTTTTGTGCATGCTGCATCATGTATCAGTACTTTATCCCTTTTCATGGCTAAATAATATTCTGTTGTATGGACACATACATTTTGTTCATTTGTTCACTAGTTCGTGGAGATCTGAGTTGTTTCTACTTTTCAGCTATAGGGATTAATACTGCTATGAACATGTGTACAAGTTTTTGTGTGACTTTGTAGGCATATATATTACTTTCTCTGAGAATATACTGTGGAGTGGAACTGCTGGGTCATATGGTAACTTTGCCACCAGCAAAGCATGAGGGCTCCAGTTTCTTAATTCTCACCAACACTTGTTTGCCATCTTCTTGATCACAGCTCCCTGAGAGTGAGGAGGTGTCTCCCTGTGGCTTTGACCTGCATTTCCCTGACTAACGACGCTGAGCATCTTTCCTGTGGCAGTACCTCCTGACCCATCTCTGTCTTTCCCTTCTTGTTGACCCCACCCAAATCCTGTCCACACAATTTCACCTGGAAACGGTGGCTGCCCTCCATAAATACTGTCTCTCTCCTTCTCATCTACACATCAATGTGGTATTAACTCTCATAAAAACCAAAATTTGCATTTCCCTCCTCACACACAGATGTAAAAATAAATGGCATTTGGAAAGCAAATCTCAGAGTCATTTAGTTAATAGCTTTGCGTGTTACATGCATGCATGCTAAGTCGCCTCTGTCCTGTCTGACTCTGTGCGACCCCCATGGACTGTGGCCCGCCAGGCTCCTCTGTCCATGGGATATTCTCCAGGCAGTAACACTGGAGTGGGCTGCCATGCCCTCCTCCAGGGGATCTTCCTGACCCAGGGATCGAACCCCGGTCTCTTGCGTCTCCTGCGCTGGCAGGCGGGTCCTTTACCCCTAGTGCCACCTTAACCCCGGTCTCTTGCGTCTCCTGCACCAGCAGGCGGGTTCTTTACCCCTAGTGCCACCTTGGGAAGCCCAGTTAATAACTGTAGTCACTAGAATTGTATTATGATTTGATCACACTTACATGGATTCCTCCTTAGGTGCTGCCCGGGACAGAAGGTCTTCCTGTGCATTCATTTTATCGACGGCTTGGGCTTGCTTTTCAATTTCATTAAAACATGTATTTGATAGTTTCTGGGCTCCCAAACTTCCTTTTTTCGCCCCAAGCTGGAGGATACAGTAGGAGATTACGTTTTACCCAAACTGTTTGAAAACATCTGCAATGACAGCTAACAGTTATTGAGGGTTATTACTAGTAGTCCTCACGCCTCTGTGAGGCTGGCATGGTCATCATCTCCAGGTGACAGAGGACCTGAGCTCTCGTCAGTAGAGAGACTCGACCAAGATCACACAGCTGGCAAGTGACGAGGTCAGGACTCAGACCTCTCCCCTGCGTCCAGGGCGGGGGCTCCAAATGGAACCTCAGAAGCTGAACTTCCAGCTGCTGACAACCCTCCCAGCCTCAATGCATGACAGAGATCCCAGGGAGCCTCGGCTGATTTTTTTTCAGAGCTTTATCGCCGACAGAGAAATGTGAAACACTCACTGCAGAAAATAGTCACCGCGGATAACGTCACTCCATTGAGCAAAACAAACTTTTTATCAGAGCCACATTGATCAGACTGTGGCTCAAAAACAATAGAAATAAAAATGTCAAAGGTGGCTTCCTCAAGCCCATAAGCCCTTTTAGAGCTAAATCAGCAGACAGTTTATACATAATACTCACTCCTCTTTTAGCTTGATTTGGTTTCTTTTTTATGATAGAAGAAACCTCTGTCAAAAGATAAAAAGTAGAAAGTCAGACCACTGGAAATACATAATTTTCCTATTTTTAGTGTATTTTTTTAAAAAAATTCTAAGATACTGCATTTTATTATTTAAGAGACTATAACATTTTCTACATTAGTTTGTCATCCAGAGACTCAAGTACCTCAATATATTTCATATGAACAGAACTTCATCAAAATAGAGTTCTCAGTATTTTCAGATTGCATCCAAACTCAGAGAGTATATATATTTTGGGGGCGGAGGGGAATACCATATTGCAGAGAAATAAACAGCCTGAGCTTGCCTCATTCACCACTTTCTTCAGGCGCATTTTGTATTAGAACAAACTTGCCTAGTAATCTCTACTCTTCAAAAACTTCCAAAATTGTTTTAAAATATAAGGTTAGCCAGGCATTATGTATACAACCAAAGCAGCCAGTGAAGTGCTTCTCCACCCTGATTTATGTACAGATTTTATCATACTAACCAATCAGAAGTAGAAAACATTCTATTATTTTGGTAGCATTACTTACTAAATTGCACAAAAATATAGGATGCTTTTAGATAAAGTTTCTTAAAAATTGTTTTCTGGGTAAATTTTAATCATAGATTACATACTCTGTTTTTAAAATTATGTGTAAGAGACCCAGTACGAATAAAATCTTATTTTTTTTTCTTACAAAGATGAGAATGTGACTTAACAGGAAAAGATAGCATAAAACTACAAAGATTAAAAATTTTTAGTTCTTAATGGGAGAATAACATTACATTTTGGGTATAAAAAAAGACATTCACGGAAATCCTCCTTTTCTTCATTTTCTTTTAGATATGCACTGGAGTAGTCATATAACCTGCTTCCAGCTTCCCACACATCTATTGATGCATGATGGAATTACCTGGAACATTTCTAATAGTTGTTTGGTTATTTTTCACCAAAGCTGTTGCTTTCCAATTAATACAGTGTGATATGCACTAATTTCAGATTACATTTCCCTGATAATGAAAAATTTTAGATTAAGTTCACCTACAATAAAATCAGGAGGAAGAAAATGCTAAGAGTTCTTGAGTAACTAGGAATGACGTGGCTGTTCTGCCCTCTGCCTATGCTGAGACATAAACCAGCAAATCAAAAAGCATCAAGAGCAACCTTCGCCAGGTACAGAGGCTAATGCATTTCACAGTCACCAAGCTGGCCAAAACAGAACAGCATTTTTTGTTTAAATAAATCTCATTACATTGTAAGTTCTAGGCAGAATGTATAGACAGGATTCATTTTTTTTCTTAATTAGCCTCTAAATCAGACTACAGAGTAGCACACACCTCCTGCAGCAGCCTTTGTTGGTACATTAAGACCTTCCACACTTGGTCCATGCTCTGGTACACCTGAAAGTTAAAAATATTGATGTCAGTGCAGAAAACAGATTCATCAAATGTGTACACATCCAACTTGTTCAGTACTACAAATCTTATCCAGGTAGATCAATGACTGTCTTTTCTTTTTAGCTCCATTTTTTATCACTCTAAGAATTTTAATTTAAAAGTCCATTAAAATAGAAGTGTATTTTGTATCCAGTTGCTTTGCTGGTGGTCTCTCTCATCATTATAATCTGGAATCCTACCTTATGGTCTGGTGATTTAGAGTAAACTGTTCTGAGATACCTAGTACATATGTGTACTAAACCCCAACAGATGTCAACATTTGGCAAGTCCAATGTGAATCACATCAATGATAGAAAACCTAAATATTCAGTTGCCAAGAAATCTGCTGAGTTTTCTAGTTGATCTAAAAAACTGATCCTGGTTAGGAATTCCATTAAGGCTTCTCAGGACCATCATCTGATCTTGAGTGATCTGATCATGCTGACTCTGTAGTCCTTCCTGTTACACTAAGTTCCTAAAAGCAGTTCCAGGCTTGACTCTCACAGGCCAGCATGACTGAGGGGCCCACCCGCCAGCAAGCAGTTCACTGATTAGGTGAAAAATGATACCTTGTTGTTGTTAATTTACACTGATTTTCTGGCCAACAAAAAAATGCTCAATTTTAAAACAGAAAATGTCAGTGTTTTCATCCACGGGTGGTTTTTTTAAACTTAAGCAAGTGACCTACATAGATTTACAATAAATATAATCCTAATCACTGCAGATGGTAACTGCAGCCATGAAATTAAAAGACGGTTAGTCCTTGGAAGAAAAGTTATGACCAACCTAGATAGCATATTCAAAAGCAGAGACATTACTTTGCCGACTAAGGTCCGTCTAGTCAAGGCTATGGTTTTTCCTGTGGTCATGTATGGATGTGAGAGTTGGACTGTGAAGAAAGCTGAGCACCGAAGAATTGATGCTTTTGAACTGTGGTGTTGGAGAAGACTCTTGAGAGTCCCTTGGACTGCAAGGAGATCCAACCAGTCCATTCTGAAGGAGATCAACCCTGGGATTTCTTTGGAANATGACCACTGGAAAAACCATAGCCTTGACTAGACGGACCTTAGTCGGCAAAGTAATGTCTCTGCTTATGATCCATCAATCCCTCTCTTTTACCCAGAAAAGATGAAAGCCCTAATTTGAGAAGATACATGCACCCTAATATTTACAGTAGCTAAGACTTGGAAGTAACCTAAGTGTCCAATGGCAGGTGAATAGGTATACAATGCAATGAAAAGAATGAAATAATGCCATTTGCAGTGACATGGACCTAGAGATTATCACACTAAGTGAAGTAAGTCAGATAGAGAAAGACAAATACCGTGTATCACTTGTATTTGGAATCTAAAAGCAGTGATACAAATGAACTTATTTACAAAACAGAAACAGACTCAGACATAGAAAACAAACTTAGTTACCAAAGGAGAAGAGGGTAGGAAGGATAAACTAGGAATTTGGGATTAAAAGATAGACAAAGTTGGCTTAAAGCTCAACAATCAGAAAATGAAGATCATGGCATCTGGTTCCATCACTTCATGGCAAATAGATGGGGAAACAGTGGAAACNGGAGGCCTGGCGTGCTGCAATTCATGGGGTCACAGAGTCGGACACGACTGAGCGACTGAACTGAACTGAACTGAACTAAAATAAAATTACCAAATGTGAATTATTAGACATCAACTATTGCCAGAACTGTGCGCGTGTGCTCAGTTGCATCAGTCACGCCCAGCTCTTTGAACCTCCATAGGCTAGTCCACCAGGCTCCTTTGTCCACTGGATCTCCAGTCAAGAATACTGAAATGGGCTGCCATTTTCTCCTCCAGGGATCTTCTTGATCCAGGGGTCGAACCCATGTCTCCCATGTCTCCTGCATTGAAGGTGGATTCTTTACTGGTGAGCCAGTGGGAAAGCCCATAGTTTTCTAAATCGGAATCTTGTTTTTTGATTATAAGATAGCTCAGGTAGTAAAGAATCTGCCTGCAATGCAGGAGACTCCAGTTCGATTCCTGGTCAGGAAGACGGCTGGAGAAGGGTTAGGCTACCCACTCCAGCATTCTTGGGCTTCCCTTGTGGATCAGCTGGTAAAGAATGCGCCTGCACTGCAGGAGACCTGGGTTCGATCCCTGGGTTGGGAAGATCCCCTGGAGAAGGGAATGGCTACCCACTCCAGTACTCTGGTCTGCAGGATTCCATGGACTGTATAGTCCATGGGGTTGTAAAGAGTGGGACATGACTGAGCAACTTTCACTTTTCTGATTATAAAAGTAACATTTACTCATGATAAAAGTTCAGTCACTTCAAAATTGTATCAAGTTGAAAGTAAAAATCCTCAGCAATTTCATTTTCCAGTGTTAACTGCATGTGTGATTTGGCCACTTTTCACAAAAGTGAGGTCATACATACTCCATGTTCAGTAATCCTCTCTCCCGTTTTATAATGGGCCATGGGCATCTTTCTTGGTAGATGCAGGGGTCTCACTTTCTAGGAGTTCCGCAAAGGTCCGGGGCACACGGGCCGGCACTACAACACGAGCCTCAGTCTTACCTTCACTGCTTGCTGGAGGTGTGTCCACGTTCCTCGGAGTTAAAGAAGGCTCTGGCTGTGCTGGCGCCCACCCTGTGCTGCTCACCTGAAGCCAGGGGAGAAAAGTCGTTACCAGCAAAGCAAGGAAAGTCATAAAAAACAAACTTCAAAAAAAGTGAGTCACTAAGTCCGGTCCACGTGCCAGGGGAGCGGGTTAAGCCCCACGTCCTGAAGGGTGGAAAGTATACGCATGATTTGGAATTTCCTGTAAGGAAGACTGTCCCTTCCCTCCATTCCTTTATGCAATCATCCATTTACATCAGTAACGGACTCATGGATATTGGCCAGTTCTTTGTATTACAGCCCAGTACTATCATTATTTCTTTTGTTGTTCAAACAGACCCAGCTCTGACTACCTTCAGCCCTTGTCTAATCCCCCGCCCTGGCCTCCTAGCGCTCCCTTACTTCCAGCACCTCTGGGCACCTCTGGTTGCCCGTGCAAGTCCAGTCCTAGGATCAGCTGCCTCTCCAAAGGTAGCCCTGGTTCCTTTTATTGGAGAACAGCATTTAGAAATGAGGGTGTGGGTGCTGGGTGTGCCTGTCGCCCTGGGGCGTCTCTGTCTCTAGGCCTCATAGTGGACTGAGCTAGGCCATATACCCTGTGTGTGTACACCAACCACACGTACACACAGACCTACAGTTAGTTCTCCATCACACGTTCATTCTCTCAATAGCCTTGAGAGATGTTCTATGCACACAGCTAACAGGGGCAATGAGATTCAACTCCCTTTTCAAATCTGGGTTTAAACAAATGTCTTCATCCTTTCTTTCGGTTACACTGTGCAGCTCGTGGGATCTTAGTTCCTTGACCGGGGATCAAACTTGCATTCCCCCCACGGGAGGCGCAGAGCTAGAACCACTGGACAGCCAGGGAAGCTCTTCAAACTGTCTCTGTTCTTTGTCAGTTGCAAAGCTCCGAAAGGCACTGGGCGGCCCCTGGTAAAACCTCCTCTGCCTCCCAGGAAGCTGGGTACAGGGCATGGGACCGAATTCTAGGCGGCAGGATGTGAGCAGAAGCAATGCTACCTCTAGTCTGTAAAGGGCCGGGGCCCTGCTTCCCTGGATGTGGACGTCGGTCCTCCTCCCACTGGCCAGGAAAGGTCATGAACTGGAGCGGCCACCCCAGACCCTGGGATGGGAGCCACACAGTGAGATGGGCAGCCCTGGGTGACCCTGAACTACTGCTGGGAAATTTATTTCTCCCGTAAGTGACTGTCTCAGGGCTGTGGGTTATAGCAGCTTAGACTCTGTCCTAACTGAAATACTTTAAATGCATGCCCTTTAAAATTTATGCCAGAGGAGCACTAAGCATAACACATACCTCAGGGGAAGCATGAGAGGCAAAAAAATCTTCCTCCTTCGGTGGCGGGGATGAAGGCGGGACCACACAGCTGTCAAGCCAGAGCTGGAACAGAACGCATGCACGGCTCAGCACTTCACCTGCTTCCGAGGGTTTATTTAATGCAGTTCCCTCCCTTTCCAGAGGCCTGTCACTAAAGACCCGCACTCTCCACTACTAGAAAGGCAGGGCTCCCGAGCACATTTTAGCAACGCATTGATCGAGTAACTTGTGCTGCCAAGCCCTGTGGAAGACAAAAGGCAGTTCCCCGAGCCACTTCTGAAAGGGGACGATCAAGGACTTCACGTCCAGGTGCACGTTCCACGCTTTGTGGATCCCACGTTTGTGAATTCGCCTACTCTGCAACTAACCTGTGACCCTAGATCTGCCGCCCTGCCGGAACACGTGCAGAGACGCAGGGAATGTGTCATCCACGGTGCGATGTTTCAGCTCCTGTTGCAAGCACGGGTGCTTTTTATGGTCTGTTGACTGACACGTTTTTGTGCTTTGCATTAGCATATGACATTTATGACAGTCCTGATCTCAGTGCTAAGTGCCACCTCGTGTAACTACGCACAGAGACGCAGTTAGATGAGCTTCACTCAGCTCAAGCCGCAGTGCCCTTGGCCATGGGCTCAGAATCAACGTGTCAACAATATCCACTGAAGAAGGTATCTTCATTTTTTTAAGAAAAATTTTTTTTACTGTGGACCATTTTTAAAGTATTTAATCTGATACAGTATTGCTTCTGTTTCATGGTTTGGTCAAGGCATGTGGGATCTTAACTCCCCAACCAGGGATTGAATCCACGCCCTCCCCTGCAATGGAAGGTGAAGTCTCAACTAATGGAAGTGAAGTGGAAGTCGCTCAGTCATATCCAACTCTTTGCGACCCCTTGGCCTATACAGTCTATGGAATTCTCCAGGCCAGAATACTAGAGGGGGTGGCCTTTCCCTTCTCTAGAGGATCTTCCCAACCCAGGGATCGAACCCAGGTCTCCCGCACTGTGGGCGGATTCTTTACCAGCTGAGCCACAAGGGAAGCTCGACAAAGTGGTAATAATTAAGAATGATGCTCACATTTCTGACTTAGGCTACCTGGCAGATGATGATGATGCCAATTATTAGAACTAGGAAATACTGGAAAGGGGGCATGATGGAAGGGAAGATAATGAACATATACATTTAGTCATAATATAAAAATGTTAGGTCTTATGATACAGCTAGCTCTTTTTTATAAATATTTATTATGAACATACAATTTGTATAATGTTAAAAAACTTTCAACTTTTCACTTTATGGATTGTTTTCTTCCTAAGTCTATTGGCACATTTTTATTATTAGAAATAGATATAAAGAACAATGGAAAGCCAGGGACTTCCCTGAAAGAGGTGCCTTTAAACAAAGAGCATGTAAAATGAGGTCAGGGTTGATCAGCTGACAAACAAAAGCGATGCTGTAGGACTGCTGTGTGGTGCTCACGGCAACGTTTTAGGGCAGGACGGTGAATAATGACAACCCGCTCCACGCTGTTTCCTTGTAAGAGAATCTGGCCAGGAAGTGTTGCGGTTTGGGGTATAAAGGAGCCCATTTGTAGGATGGAGCCCCGCCCCCATGCTTACGTCGGTGCCGTGCTTCCGCGTGGCCTGGGAGGCCAGCCCCCTGATCCTCTCCCTGTAGAGCTGGGCGGCGCGGCTGTTGTACTTGGCGTTGGTGTCGTTGGTGTCACACCCGTGCTGATGGAAAAAGGAAGACTGTGGAGGAAAGAACCCGGGTTAACGGCAGGGCTGCGCTACATCCAGCAGGGTGACCAAAACCGTTATTGCACACCATGAAGGGCCTTTTTGAAAATACTAGTGAAAACCAAAATAATTTAAACAGTGAAAGATTTTTATAAAATTTTTCCTTGTAGAAGGAGTAATACCTTCCGCAGATGTAACATTAATATTCTGGTAAAAGTAGACACGAGATGTGCCTCACAGAATGAAATAATGGCCCTCACTGCTCCACTGGGGCACCTCCATCGCTCTGAACGTTATCTGAGTGCACACTTTCAACTCAGGACTGCGTCTAACTTGTGCAATCGACCTTTACCGTATAGTCCTACTAAATTGGAACTTTCTTTTCTTTGCATCTATATGAGATGATTAATTTATGAGTTTAGGCTCTGCCCTGTGGCTTGCAGGATCTCAGTTCCTGAACCAGGGACCAAACCTGGGCCATAGCAGGAAGCACTCGGAATCCTCACCACGGGGGCTGCCTAAGTGGGAATGTCTGCTAAACCAGTTAAGTAAGAACCAAGCTAACCCTCTCCTTGTTGAGCACTGTTTCCTCATCGGTGGAGGCCACAGCCAGACAAGGTGCTGAGGCAGGTACTTAGTTAGAGGACTCTGCTTGCAGCACCTCTGAAGGGTCTCTGTACAGACATGAATTACAGCATTCACAGCTTAATTAAAGTGGGTGTTTTAAAAGCCTGTGTGAGTGATCCTTTTGTGAATTCAACAGGACAAATAACGGCACTGGGCACCCACAGGTACCTAAGTTTTTGGTGGATAGCATCACATCAAACCCTCACGGCCACACTCTTAGACACACGCTGTTTACAGACGAGCCAGAAGCAGAGACGTCCAACAAGCTGCGCAGCGTCACACAGACTAGCAAGGCGCAAAGCTGGCGTTCAAACCCAAGCTTCTGCTCCAGCTTAGCGCCCCCTCCACTCCCCCACACCGGCTGGCTGAGACAGGAAACTGCTCTCTGGAGCTGGGCGGGGACCCTACAACCTTACGAAGGTTTGGAAACAAGGACAGAGACTGTCGAACCCACAGTATTAACGTGAAGAACAAGTTTGTGGACATAATGAACGTGGGGATGGTTTTCTAATCACATGCTTGAAATACTGAAGGCTTACATTCTCAACAGGGGAATGTTTCTTGGAAAGTGAAAAAAAAAACCGACTTAGTTATTACCATACTTTGTAGCCTTCCAAAGATCACCCCTACCTGTCAAAAATAATAGCCCTTGGTATTTAATTTCTCTCACTAGGGAAAACTAAATCCAATTTAAATTTAAAACAAGCTAACTGATGAATTTAAATCTCATTTTTCTGCTTAGGGAACAGTAATGAAGAAAAAGGCCGAGACACTGATCCAAAGGAAACTGGTATTTTGAAAATTATTCTTTCAGATTTACTATTTTAATTTTGAATATTTAATTGAAACTCGATATAAACTGTACTTGAAATGGATACCAATTTGATTTCTAATACTTTGAGTATTTATTTTTATTTATTTACTTGGCTACACCAGGTCTTAGTTGCCGTACACGGGAGCTTCACTGGGGCATGTGGGATCTAGTTCCCAGACCCATGATCAAACCTGGGACCCCAGCATTAGGAGCAAGGAGTCTTAGCCACTGGACCACGAGGGAAGTCCCTTTCTTAAAAAAAAAAATGCATATACATTTATTTTTATTTACTGATTTCTAATACTTCGAACACTTAATGGTATGTCTCAGGGAATTCTACTTACTCAACCTATATCATTTTGGCATACCGCTATAAACATATATCGGTATTTTATATAAAGGGAGATTTTGCTGGCTAGATTTGTAAGGCTGCCAGTTTAGTGTTTTAGAAATCAGATATATTGAATTTGTAAATGAAATTTAAAATGGTTGAGGAATGGGGTTAAGGAAATTTGCTCTTTTATTATAAGTTAATCGAACACTTCAAAAGCTACTTTTACAGAGAAATTACTAAGTTTATAAATTGACACATGATATTTACATACTATATTTGAAGATTTGGAAAATGACTTGTTTTAATTTGTAGATTTAATAAATAAAATTGAGATAAAAGAACCTCAGAGCATTCCATTCGAGTACAAAAGACACCCGCAGATATTATAAAACTGTATTATCACAAAGAAGCCTCCCAGTTCCTCTGCATCATCACTCCTGTTTTCTTTTTCTTCAAAGCATTACCACCTGTTCCTTTCTCGGTTATCTACTTCTTTACTTGCTCTCTGTCCCTGCCGGTAGGGGCGGCGTCTCAGTCATCTGCCCACCACTGTATCCTAGCTGAGGGCTTCTTGCTTCTCAGGTTTCTAATGGATCTCTGGACAAACAAGCCATCTGGGTCATCCAGCTCATAAGCCCACCACGTCTGCCCACCGTCCAGCAGAGCCTCCTGAACTCTTTACATGCAAATGCTGAACTTCTTTCCGAGTGCAACACACATGTGTACAAAAAGAAAACGAGAAATCTAAGATGGACTTACTGCATTAGCATTTCCTCCAACTTGCATGCATCGCAATTGAAACCAAGACCAGTTATAATCCAACTCTGTAGATCTAAATGGAAAAAAATATTTTGAAATGTTAATACTGTTTGTCCCCAGCATCAAGCGCTCGACTCTCGAGGATATGATTCCCTCACTCTGCAGGATCCCGAAGAAGTCTACGTTTCCGTTAACAGTGACACCTGCTTCTCGGACGCTGGGTCTCCCAGGAATGACAGTCGGTATAAGCTGCTCCTGGACCTTCTCACCCTTCCTAGAAGCCAAGGCTCTGAAAAGTGATGTACTGTTTGGAGTTTTTCCAGGTCAGCTATTGATTAGTCCAGTTTGACCCTTAACAGCAGCCTGGAGGATGCTCACAGTCTTATCAAGTAGAAGGGACCCACTCAACATCACCACCATCAGGGAGGGGAGAAATCCAGGATTTAATGTTGCTGAAGTGAAAACTGTGTGCCTCCTATCGCCACCCTGCCTTGTACCTGATTTGTTTATAATCTAAGAGCAAGGCAGAAGCAGTAACTATAGTCCCTAACTATAAAAATTTACCAAGCGATTGCTGTAGACAATATTAGAAATCTTTCTATCGAATCCATAGACAAAACAAGGCTGTTTAGAGCATAAACAAGGAGCAAAATGCTCTATGAGCATTTTTAGAGCATAAACATAGAGCAAAAAACAAGGCTGTCCCTACATTCAACACTAGCTTTTCCCACACTAACTGATAAGGAACGTGGGCATTTTGAAATGGGTATAGGCTGAACCTCCATCCTTTACTAATGGGCAAGGAAGAAAGAAAAGAAGCTCCATATTCATCAAAAAAATATCCTTTTATGGTGCCTTTCCTGTTTCTCTTATTTCTCTGCCTATTGGTATTGTTTAACTTTCATAAATATTAGGATGTTATTTTGAGGCCAATAGCTACCTTAAGATTAATACTAATACATATTATTATTAAATATACATAGGACAAACTGACTTCATGGTAATATATGAAAAGTAAAAAATTAAACCCTACTTTATAAGAAACAGATTTCCTATAAAGACAAAAATCTTTCTTTGGAATCTGAATACAAAGCAAGGTGATTAAATTATGTATATTGTTCTGAAATTCTTTCTCTGAAAAACCTTGCTTAGTCACCACATTTTCATGAATTCCCCCAGGTTGAGTTAGGTGCCATCCCCACCTCTTGGGACGCAAGGTGGCAGTCAGCAGCACAATCCCTGGAGGGAGCTTTAAAGTGCAAATCTCTACTCTGTCACTACAAGCTGCATGGCCTTGGGGAAATCACTTAACCTCTCTGCATCTTACTTTCCTCATCTGTAAAGTAGGAATAATTATAGTAGTATCTATTTCACTCTTATAGAAATTAAATAAGCTGATATTGGAAAGGTGCTGGCTCATGGTCAATACCATACGGCTAAAATTCTCGTCACCACCATCATTATAGTCACAGCATCACCGTCACCACCATCATCATCACCAACACCACCAGCACCAGCACCACCAGCACCAGCACCACCAACAGCACCACCATCATCATCACCACCATCACCAGCATCACCATCACCACCATCATCACTCTGTCACACTGTTATATAAGCAGCAAGCTCCAGAGGACAGGAACACCCCACATTTTTCTCTCAACTCCTAACACGGGCACATAATAGGTACCTCGCTTTAAATATTTTTAAAAGTCCTAAAATTGAGGCTATGAGTACCCAGATTTGCTAACCTACTGCACAACTTTTAATCGTAAACTATCTTAAAAAAAAAACCAAGTATTTCATTTTTTTTAAACAAAGGTATTTGTATTTTATTTATCTATTTTGGTCGCACCTCATAGCATGCAGGATCTTAGTTCCTGGACCAGGAATCAAACCCGCACCCCTTGCACTCAAAACTCGGGAGTTTTAACCACTGAACCACCAGGGAAGTCCCCAAGCCAAATATTTCTATATCTGTATTTCCTAGAAGTAACAGGAAGGACTGATTGTGTTTAAACTGACCTGACAGATTTTCTCTGCCAACATTGGAATTTCAAAATAAAAGGCTGATGGTACTGGACTCTGAATATAGTCAACCTTAAGGGGCCGCTCGAGCTGCTTGTCGGCTCCCCTTCCTATGGGAGGAGGTGACTCCCTGTAGGCTGTATCTCACCTTTAATTTAGATTAAGAGAAGTGGAAAAGGCAAGGGTCTATGACAGTGCTAGTAGCTAATAAAAAGGAAGGCAGGGAGAGCAAGAGGAGCTGGAGAATTAGCGTCACTTTAACAAACTAGCTTCTGCTAACAAATTAGGTCAATGGAAAATCAGGCTTCCCACAACTTCTGAAATCCTTATATGTCAACACGCAACTACCTTAAAAACTGCATGAATTAGCTTCACTGATGGCTGCTGTAGCCAGTATTTTCTTTTTTCTTTCCGTAAATAGAGCATTTAAATGGATTTCAGAAACTTATGAAATCAGAACAAATCTCACAAATAAACATGACAAAGTTATCATGTAATCAAAAATTTTAAGTGGAGTAAATTACACCATAACTAGTCATCTAGACTCTCACAGACAAGCCCAGCAACGGCTTTCAGGCAGCCTTTTGTTTATAACGGGCTTGACGGGCTAATTCAAGGTCATGAGAGGTGTTGCCTTTCTAAGCTAACATCAAAAAAGTTTCTCCTCTTGCGTCCACTAAGCCGGCACCCAGGTAATTCAGATCTGATCACTGTCAACAAGCTGGCGGCTTGCCACGTGCCAGAGATCCATGAGAGTTCATTTGCTCACTCCTGCCAAAGCCCTAGGAAGAGTATAAGCCTTCTTGTCTCCACTTTCAAGGGAAGGAGACAGAGACACAGAGAGGTAAGGAGCACAGTCGGAGCTAGTAAGGGATGGCAGCAGGATTCAGACCCCCAGCAGCCAAGCTCCAGCGTCCTCACTCTCAGGGCCCATGCAGCACTGCCTCGTGAACCTTGGGGGTGCCCACTGTGCCCACGCCCACGTCAGTCTTCCCCTCCCACGTCAGTCTGCCCCTCCCGAGCGCACCCCTCATGGGCCTCAGGAGTATAACGTTTCAGCTCCCAGCCTGGCAGTCAATCAAGACCCTGCCAAGGTCACGGAGACCTTCCCCTCTGAATCTAACGTCTCCTCATTTTCCTATGCATTGAAAACTAGCTACCAGACATTTCACTTTTTCCCCGTCTCTACACCTTTTCTTTTGCTTATTTATTTGGCTGCTACAGGTCTTAATTGCAGTGGTGGCAGTGGTGATTTAGTCACTAACTCACATCTGACTCTTGCGACCCCATGAACTGCAGCCGGTCAGGCTTTCCCGTCCATGGGACTTCCCAGGCAAGAATACTGCAGTGGGTTGCCATTTCCTTTCTCCAGAGGATCTTCCTGACCCTGGGATCGAGCCCATGTCTCCTGCATTGCAGGCCGATTCTTTACCACCGAGCCACCGGGGAAGCCTCTTAGCTGCGACCTGTGGGATCCAGTTCCCCGACCAGGGGTTGAACCTGGGCCCCCTGCACTCGGAGCACAGTGTCTTAGCCGCTGGACCACCAGAGAATTCCCTCTAGACTTTTTCTTACTGTTCGAGTGCTGCCCTCCTTGTCTCTCCGTTATCAAAGTCGCACCAAGCCTTTGAAGTTCGCTGCAACTGCTACCTTCTGTTTAAACTTTGCCTGATTTTCCAAGCAGAAGGAGACGCCGTTCCTATCAGCGCTCTGTACAGACCACCTTACTATTTACGTTGTATTTGTAGCCCCAGCCCAACAACGGTGACATAGGGCTGAGACCCCTTGCACCTCATGGCTTGTGAAACACTTAATGATGAACTAGAGAAGAAACAGAGCCTGAGAGGAGCTCGGGGAGACTTGGGGCTCTGTCACAGGCCCTGGGGGCAGAGCTCTGGGCCTGGGGTAGGGAGGGGGCGGGGCCACACCAGGTCCATTCTACTGGTGGCTCCAGGTGCAGCTGGCCATTTCCGCAGATGCCTAACCTCCCTTTCCCTTTTTGCTTTGCAAAAGCCAGTGTTCATGATTTTTTTCTTTGCAAATGTATTGACTTGAAATTCTACTTAAAAATAACCCAAAACATAGCTCTTATTAAATAAACATTCCACCCATGCCAAACTGTTAATATGTTCATGCCTAGGAAATGAGACTTTGTGTGTGTGTGTGCATGCACGCATGTGATGTGTGTGTATGTGTGTGTGTGCACGCATGTGATATGTGGCCGGTTCACAGGGGGAGAGAAAGAAGAGGGAAGGGAGTTCTAGAGGAGGGACTTTCACTTCCTACTCTAGGACTATTTAGATTCTTTTTTCCCAATGAATTAATGTTTGTAATTTTTTTTTTAAATCAACAGAAAATGTTTAAAGAGCAGCCCTCCACCTCTGAAAAAAAAAACAACCCTTAAATATCCTATCATCCTTGACTTTCTCCTGCCCAAATCCTCGACTGCTGCCCTCAGTTATATGTACAGAGATTTTTTTTTTCCTTAATGGCTGTTTTTGAATCATGTACAAGCATCATGATTCACCCAGTTATATTTATCTAACTTTTCCAAGGGTGGTGATTAAACCTGCAACAGCCCAAAGAGACCCTGCTCTCCCGTCTCGTCAGGCTCTCAGTCAGCCCTTCCCTCAGCTGGGGACACGTCAGAAAGCCACCTCATTTCCTGGGATGGTTTAAACTGGCAGTGTGCTGTGTGGTGGGGAAAAGGGAGGGCGCGCTCCGGTGGGTGGGGCCGAACAGAGAGGAGGAGAGCCAACAGCACACAGAGTCTGGGCATCTGGAGCTCTGGGCAGAGTGGGTCACCATGTGTTACCTGGTGACAATCGACCTGGGGGGAAAAAGTACACACAGATAAACTTGCCGTGGCAACCACATCCCTCCACATTTGAAAAAGATACGAGGACCGGAGAGTGTGTTAAAAATATCCTGCATCTAAGGAAAAAGAAAAGACAAGATGGGAAACTGATAGATGCCCTGAAAGTATAAGAACACACAAGAGAATTCCCTTCCCTAAATCATTGCCTATGGAGTTAAACAGCTATAATATTTAACGCATTCTGCTCCCATGGACGGAGGAGCCTAGTAGGTTACAGTCCATGGGGTCGAGAAGAGGTGGACATGACTGAGCAACTTCCCTTTCACTTTTCACTCTCTTGCATTGGAGAAGGCAATGGCAACCCACTCCAGTGTTCTTGCCTGGAGAATCCCAGGGACAGAGGAGCCTGGTGGGCTACTGTCTATGGGGTCACACAAGGTCGGACACGACTGAAGCGATTTAGAAACAGCAGCAGAAGCAGCTCTTATAAACTGATTTCTGAGAAAAAGAATTCATGAGAGCATATAAAGAAAGCTTTTTAGGTTAATATAGTAAAAAATTATAATATTAATAGGTTAGTCCACAGGAACAAATACTCTTTGTGGTAATCATGTTGTAGGATCAATGAAGTCCTTAAGTTCTAACAGGCAGGGAAATAGGTGAACTGACTGGGGGAGGCCAGCCATGGGGAGATCTGAGCCACAGGGGTGCCCTGCAGAGACAAGGACTACTCGAGTGCACACCCTGTTTGGCTTCCAAGCCGGGAGCCTGCCTGGGGATCCTTACCTTAATGTACTTAACTTCACACAAGGGCACATCCAGCCTCCCACTGGAATGTGGGGTATCTTTAGTACCCACAAAGGCCCCAGAGAGGGTCAGAGTAGAGACAGGTACCTCCAGAGGAGCCCAGGCAACATACATCTGCAGGTTAAGAAAGGCTTCACACTGCACACAAGTTTCATACAAAAATCATTCCCTCCAGCTCTATTAATGTCCTTGGGAGCCTGAGCTATTGGATTACGCTAGAGGCGAAACCCAGCTCCGAGGGTCCCCCTAACTTAAGTAACTATAGCTGAAGGAGTGATGGACAGACAGAACCTCCCTTCTCCCAGGAGGGGCAGGGCAAGACTCCCATGTGCTGCTAATTATCAGAAGACAAAAAGAAAAAGGGGGCGACAGAGGATGAGACGGTTGGATGGCGTCACTGACTCAATGGACATGAGCTTGAGCAAACTCCGGGAGATGGTGAAGGACAGGGAGCCTGGTGTGCTGCAGTCCGTGGGGTCGCAGAGTCAGACACAACTGAGCGACTGAACACAACAACAAAGGAAAAGGACCCGAGACCC
>SJYV01043488.1:10896-23654 GCA_006410875.1 Neotragus pygmaeus | reverse complement strand
GCTCTGCATGGGAAGGCAAACTCCTAACCACTGGGCCACCCGGGGTGTCCCTAATGGGATCCTTGATTGAATCCTGACTTTAAAAAAATCAGCCACAAGGAATATTATTTGGATGAGTGGGGAAATTTGAATATGGATTTATTCTAAAAAATAACATTGTATTCGAACTAAATGTCTGGAGGGTGATCACTGTTGTGATGGTTAATTTTATGTGTCAGCTAGAAGGGTGTTCTGGATGAGATTAACATTTATATTGGTCAGCTGGGGGTAAAGTAGGTCGCCCTGCATTGTGTGGGTGGGCTGTGTCCAATTAGTGGAAGTCCTAAAGAGAGAGAGTCTGTGTACAATCACCAGACCAAGGGAAGAGCGGAGTTACACTGTTCTAATCTTTCCATCTTTCTAGAGGTTCTAAATGTTTCAAAATAAAAATCAGGGCGGGGGGGCTTCTTTTGATGCCTTGCTATTACCTTGGAGTCAAGTCTCCGGCACAGAAAACTCATCACTTTGGCACAGCAAATCCCCCCACCTACCCCGGTGCTAAGTCACCTCAGTCGTGTCCAACTCTTTGCCACCCCATGGACGGTAGCCCACCAGGCTCCTTTGTCCATGGGATTCTCCAGGCAAGAATCCTGGAGTGGGCTGCCATTTCCTTCTCCAGGGGATCTTCCTGACCCAGGGATTGGAGCCACATCTCTCAGTCTTCTGCATTGGCAGGTGGATTCTTTACCGCTAGCACCACCTGGGAAGTCCCACCTACTCCCACACCCAACCCCCGTGCTGCCTAAAGCTCATGCTAGATGCAGCTGCCGTGTGAGTGTAAATGAGTCTGGGTGAGGAATTGACACGAGGGCTGAGTCGGCACACCTGTCTCGGAAGAGCCCCTGTGCCCGGGTGAGGCCAGGGCTCACCCTGTGTCTCTCCCGGCTGCTGGCGCCTCCCCCCATGTTCTCCTGGTCGCTGCTCTCCTCCTGGAGCACCGGCTCCGACTCTGGGGCTCAGGGAGACACCCTGAGCGGCAGCTGGACCAGACGGGGGCTCACCCAGCGCAGGGACATGGGGGACTCGCTGAAGCCACCGGGACCTCTGGATGACCCTAGGCGGCCAAGGCCACTACTCCGTGACCGGCAATCCCTCCCTGGTCATGTGGGCCAGAGAACCTCACGCTGGCCCACGAGGGCCGGTGTGAGCCTGCCCCCTACCACGCTGTGGGGGTGTCGGGACTTGGAGGCGGCCTGGGGGCCGCCGAGGTGGATCAGGCCAAGAGCACGATGCAGAGTGAGGAATAGCGGAGTAAAGGCTGGGGATGAATACAGAGACAAGGGCCAGACCACGTGCAAAAGCAGAACTCTGACCCTCAGCCCACAGCCTCAGGCCTGGGTAGCCAGACGCCTGTGAGTCAGACTCCTGTCTCTGGTGACAGCTCAGGCAGCCGGACANCGGAGTAAAGGCTGGGGATGAATACAGAGACAAGGGCCAGACCACGTGCAAAAGCAGAACTCTGACCCTCAGCCCACAGCCTCAGGCCTGGGTAGCCAGACGCCTGTGAGTCAGACTCCTGTCTCTGGTGACAGCTCAGGCAGCCGGACAGCAACCCCGGCGACAGTCGGCCAGGACTCAGCAGTATCGGACGGCCTGCCTAATCACGGTCCTGCTCCCGACTCAGGACCAGCACGAGGAGGACCATCTGCCCCCTGAACAGTCACCTAGGACACCCCCACCCCGACTTTGGGCAGCCTCCCCAGCTCCATCAGGCACCCGGAGCCCCCTTTTCTCCACTGGGAAGAAGCCCACCCACCCCTCTGCCTGACTCTGAGTCTCTGCCAAACACAAGTGGCAAGGCTAAACCCTGGCTCAGCCAGCTCCGAGCCGACAGCCTTTGCTTGTCTCCTTCTGTTGGTCTTTATTTCCATAATGTACACAGCAATAGGGACAAAGCTTTAAAAACACAGAACTTTGTAAAACCCCGCCAGCTGCGCATCACAACCTCACTGGCATGAATTCAACTTACACGCACACGCATGTTCACCTAAAGCCACAGCCGACCACAAGCAACCTCAGAGTCCAGCCCCCGTAGAACATGCAGGGGAGTGAGAGGGCTTCGGGGCACGGCGTCGTTCTGTTTCTTGATCTGGGTTGCTGATGCTGATCACACTGGTTTAATAAATATTGTGAAAATCTCTTCTAGCCACACACTTAATGATCTGTGTACGTTTCTGTATATATTTTCTATGTGCGTGATTTTTCAATTAAAAGTGTGCTCACAATCCTTGCCACGAAAAGATCCGTGCATACTGGATAAAAATGAAGACGCGTACTAGCCACTTGGAACAATTGTCTGGGTGGCGAAACGGGGAGGCCGAGGAATAAACAGATAAACAGACACGAGAGAGGTCTGGAGGGGAACAGGGCGGGTCACAGGCCGGGGAGTGAGGACAAGCCCAGCCCTGGGCCCCTCAGGACGGGGCAGGGGAACCAGGTAGAACAGGAGTTCGGGCCACGTCATGACTGTACCCGCTGTGTTAAGAGCCCTCGCTTCTCAGACGACAAGGATCTCAAAGGTTGCTGACACTCGGAGTCGTGGCGGTGTGGCTCGACCCTCACTGGCCAATGACTTTTTTTTTTTTTAACCTCCATCAAAGCTTTAAACACGTGGCTTTTTTGACCCGATAATTCATTCCACCTGTAGCAAGACACGCAGTTGAAAGCCATTGGGCCCACACCCCAGGCCAGCACCAAGGCACCCCTGTGGCCACGCTGGTCAGCGGGGACACCGAGCATCTCTCCGCATCAGCCTCGCGACATGAACGGTGGACCATTAGACCCAGACCCCACCGGCCCCCGGCCCCACGGACCAAGGCAGAGCAGCGTCCACGGGGTGACAGCCCAGGGCAGAGTGACCTCCAGGAGGGGCGGACGGGGGGTGTGAGGTTCGCTTCAGGAACGCAGTTCCATGCTCATCTCTTTATGGAACAAATCGCAGCGAGTCTGAAATGCCATACCTTTCAGGCTGCGGGGTGGGCTCTCGGGGTGGCACGGGGTGGCCCGCGGAGGGTTCCCAGGCCCCTTGGATGTCACGCTCCGCACAGCGGGATGCGGTGCTCCTGCAGTTTTCAGATGAAACCCGGGTGGGAAGGGACAGGGCTGGCCGGATGGGACACTGGGTCCTCGTCACAAGAGGGGGCCTGGAGAAACACACGCCGACCCGGTTTTGCCGTGTGTCCCCAGGAGACACGGGCGGGAGCACGGAGCTGGGTTCTCAACCATCATGGGGAGCTGACCCGGCCCCTCCTCTCGCCCCGGCTCACCGGCAGGCCAGGGGCCTGGGAGCTGGACCAGGTCCTTTCCTGCCGCCGGTCAGAAACCCCGCCAACAGTCACCCTCTCCCCGGCCACCACGGCAGCTCAGCCCATCCCCTTTCCCCTTGAAAACCTGCGTCCAGCCTCGGAAAGGCCTGTGGTCACCCCCCCGGCTGCAGGCCGTTGGCCGCCAAGGGGACAGTGAGTGGAGGGCGGGGGAGACGCCGGCCGGGTTCGCTCACCCAAGCTGACCTTGGAGGAGCCGGCTCCGTGGCTTCTCGCTCTGGCCTTGTTGGGCGGCTCCCTCCGGGTCCGGGACACACCGGCCGCTCCCAGCCCTGCCCTTTCCTGCCTGGCAGCTCCTCCTCACCTCCTGCCACCCACGGGCCGTCCCTGCTGCCCTCACGCATCTGGCTCATCACCGAGCTGCCCGTCAGCTAGGCCGGCGGGTCTGGAGGCCAGCGCAGTGTCAGGGTGCTGACTCACCTCGTTATCCCTGGAGCTCAGACGGAGTTATCCCTGGAGTTACGGAGCGGGAACGCCTCTCCTGCCCGGTGGGGCCCCTCACCCCAGCACAGCCCTGTAAACCATGCCCACAACAGCTCCTCCCAGTCCCTGCCCTCTGGAGCGGGGTTAAATGGGGGCCCCAGAAAGATACGCCCGCATCCTAATGCCCAGAACCTGCCATTATGAGCTTATTTGAGAACAGATGGGATTTGCCTACAGGTATAATTCAGGCCTTGAGATGAGTTCATCTTGATTTAGGTGGGCGCTTAATCTGACGACAGGGTCCTAACATGAGAAAGGTGGGACTAGGGGCCTCCCTGTGGCTCAGACGGTAAGGAATCTGCCCGCAATGCAGGAGAACCAGGTTTGAACCCTGGGTCAAGAAGATCCCCTGGATAATGGAATGGCTATCCACTCCAGCATTCTTGCCTGGAGAATCCCATGGGCAGAGGAGCCTGGAGGGGTGCAGTCTCGAGGATGGCAAAGAGTCAGACACGACTGAACGACTTTCACTCCAAGGACACAGAAACACTGAGGAGACCGTGGGAGCCTGGAGGCCGAACCAAGCCGCCCTGAGAAAACTGCCAGGAGCTGCAGAGGGGCCTGGAATGGAGCCTCCCTCCCACCCTCCAGAGGAGCCGCCCGGGACAAGCTCGGTGTCAGCTCCTGGCTCCTGAGCCAGGAGGGCAAATCTTCGTTGTCTTAAGACCCTGACTTCGTGGCAACTTGCTCCGCCAGCCCTAGGATGCTGACATGCCCTCTGGGGCCCTGGTGACAGAAGAGGGGCTGCACCCCTCTGCTCTGGGCCCTTCGCCCAGAGAAACCACAGCAGCTTCCAGCATCCAGCGTGCCGCGGGTCTCGCTTTCCCAAAGCTGCTGCTGCTGCTGGTGACAGATGTCAGAACCCGAGGCTCAGGAGGCCTGAAAATCCATCTCAGAGGGGTACCCGCACCGCCTGGTGTGTGACAAGCCCACTTTATCTGCCAACAGCCCTGCTTCAGCCCCCTTGGGGAGAGGGGGGCCGGGGGTGGCCACGGGGGGCAGCCCCCCAGCGCTCCCCTGGCTGCCTCAGCTCCTCCCTGCAGCTCTGGGGGCCCCCGGGTGGGCCGGGGCCTCGAGACAGGACATCCACCCTGGCGTGTGCAGCTTCCACTTCTTTAGCTGCTCAGAGCCGCGTGAAGCCACAGCTGGAGATGAACACTGTCATCTACCAAAAGCGAGTGTTCCGCTGGGTCTTTCTCGTCAGGAGAAAACACAGCTGAAGCCTCTGGGTTTGGCCAGTTTCATGTTCTTTCTCCTTCCTGTCATCAGTCTGGCATTAGTCACTGTCTGCGTCTCAGCCCAGCCTGTCATGTAATAAAATACGGCAAGCAGATCAAGGGGTTTCAATACGAGAAATGCGTTTTCTCACAGTTCTGGAGACCAGAGGTCCGAGATCAAGGTGTCATCGGGGTCGTTTTCTGGTGAGGTTTTCTCACTGTGTCCCTTCCTACAAGGACACTAACCCCTTGGGTCTGGGCCCCACCCTTATGGCCTCATTTCACCTCAATCACCTCTTGAAACCCCCTGTCTCCAAACAGTCTCGGGAGGTGGAAAATGCTCTTAGTTCTTAAAGTGCACGTGTCCAAGAAAGACCACTGGTCAGCCTCACTTCTCTCGATGAAAATGTCTCATTTCTGGGTGTGGCTTCCCTGGTGGCTCAGACGGTAAAGAGTGAGCCTGCAATGTGGGAGACCAGGGTCATTCCCTGGGTTGGGAAAATCTTCAGGAGAGGGAATGTGTACCCACTCCAGTATTCTTGCCGGGAAAATCCCATGGACAGAGGATCCTGGCAGGTTAGGGTCCATAGGGTTGCAAAGAGTCAGACACAGCTGAAGTGACTTATTAAGCATGCACACCCACCCACCACACATAGGGTCTCCAAGGTGAAGCCAAATTCTCACAGCAAACAGATGAGACCGTGAGGAATCAGCCCTTCAGCCCTTGAACAACCTCGTGTCCTACTGTGTGCTGGCATTCACAGTGAATGCACTTGGACTGTCTGCATCAGGAGCCCAGGGCAATGGGTACTGTTAGGGGACCCGCTGGCAGCAGGCTGGGGTCCCAGCAGGTGTAGAGAGCCAGGTTGAGCACCACTTGGTGGGTGGAACGCGGTGCATGGAGGCCCCCATGCACACACACACCACTCCCGCCTGCTGACCGGCCTGTCCGCTGATGGGCTGGCTGAGTTCCAAGGTTCTTCCCTCACCAGGGAAGCCTCACCGTATTCAGGAATCTCGACTGGCTCCAGAAAGGTCCAGAATGCCTCCCCAGGCAGCAGGCCACACCCGAGAGCAGACAGTGGCCGTGGACGTGGTGTGAGCCTTTGCAACGGGGCCATGCCGTGTCCACCGCTACGTGGACACGTGGGGCTCCCGTGTGGGGCTCCCGTGATCTGGACAACAGCATGTGCCAGAAGTGTCCGCTCCCCCAGGAACCAAGCGGGGGTGTACGTGGGAGGAGCTGGGGAGGGGCAGGTGGAGGGCTGGCCCCGAGGCCTGCAGCCCGGCACATCGTGTCTGGTGCTCCGCTGTGTGTCCTGGGGCAGCTCGCTCAGCCTCTCTGAGCCACCCCACACAGAGGAGCGCCCACCTGCCCTATGGGCCAGTGTGCACAGGCGCTGGCTGGGACAGGGCAGCTGGCCCCCAGGTGGAGACCATTCACCTTTGAAGGGACACGGCTGCTTCCCCCAAAGCCAGGGGCCCTGCTGTGGCTCACGTGGAAGGGATGGCCCCAGGGGTGAGGCAAGAGTTGCCACTCTCTCCTCACAGGCATATTAACCCACCAAGGCCACCGTCGCTATGGCCGCTATGGCGTTATGAGCGGGAACCGGAACCAGGAGAGGAAGCACCATGCGCAGAGGCGAGGGAGGCCAGCTCCAGCCTCGGGACCACGGGGTGGGAGCAGGAGAGGAAGCACCATGTGCAGAGGCGAGGGAGGCCAGCTCCAGCCTCGGGACCACGGGGTGGGACCTTGCCGAGCAAGGGCGCACGTGTGAGTGTGGCCTCCGGGGGCAGGCCAGGCCAGGGCCTCCCCACCGCAGTGGGGTCTGAACAGACACGGCCAAGTCAGATTTGCCTGCGAGCAGACTTGCTCTTACTAAAGTGTGAAGGGCACCCTGGAGTGGGCGAGACTGATGAGAAAAGAGAAGGCTCTGAGGCTTCAGGCATGAGATGACGGAGTCTGGGCCTGCACAGAGCTAGGGGAAAGGGGAGGATGCCACAGAGACCAGAGCTTTCTAGATGAGAGAAGAGAAGGTTCTGAGGCTTCAGGTGTGAGATGACAGGGTCTGGGCCTGCACAGAGCTGGGGGAAAGGGGAGGATGCCACAGAGACCAGAGCTTTCTAGAAGCAGAAAACAGCCAGGCGTCTGTGTGGACTAAGCCGCTTCAGTCATGTCCAACTCTGAGACCCTATGGACTGTAGCCCCGCCAGGCCTCTCTGTCCCTGGGATTCTGCAGACAAGGATACTGGAGTGGGTAGCCATGCCCTCCTCCGGAGGATCTTCCCCACCCAGGGATCGAACTCACATCTCTTATGTCTCTTGCATTGACAGCCGGGTTCTTCACCACTAGAGCCACCTGGGAAACCCAAACAGCAAGGCAGGCAGGTGTTAAGGTGGGCGCCGTGTGGTCGAGGGGGCCGGAAGCACAGGTGGGGTCTTTCATCATCCTTGAAGCCAGGGGCACAGCCTTGGCTGGCCAGGGCGCTCAGCTCCGAGGGCCAAGGACTCTAGGCGTGGGTGTTGGCAGACAGACTGGGGCGCTCCTGACTCCCGCAGCTCTGCGTGCACTGGGGGCCTGGCGACCCTTATCTCTGCACACTCGGAGGGAGATAATCAATCTCTATTTGGGGTGGGAAAGGCGGATAAGCACCGTTACCCGCAGGAGAGAAGACACGAGACTGCTCCGAGAGACAAGCATGATTAATAGCCAGGGTGTTGATTCATGGGGAGAGATTAGAGGAACGCAGCCCGGATCTCTGGAGGGGTGAGGTGGGCCTGCGCGGAGGGCTGAGGAGGGAGGCGCGGCAGCCTGAGAAATCCCATTTCGGGCCTGATCTGCAGGGGTGAGACGGGGAGCACAGCTGACAGATGAACACGCCATCTGAAGGGAGGAAAATGACTTTCCAAGACGAAAGGGGATTTCCCACCAGGAGCAGGGAATCCGGCCACGAGCAGCAGAGACCCACGGTCCCTGTCTCTGGACATGCAGACAGCACAGGACCCTCCACGCAGCTACGTGGTGGAAGCCTGGCCCTCGGGGTCCAGAAGTCTACGGCCACGCAGGACTCAGGTCCTAACAGAGGTGAAAGGAGATTCTCTGACCCAGCCCTCGAAGGGGCCTCTAGTCTCAGGGTTCTCCAGAAACACAGGACCAACAGACTGCATGTGTGCACACACACAGAGGGGTTTATGTTAAGGAACTGGCTCGTGAGATGGTGAGGGCTGGCAAATCCAAAATCTGCAGGGCAGGCCGGTGAGCTGGACACCCAGGCCGTAGCAGGAGGCCATCCACTGGCAGAGCCCCCTCTCTTCCTTGGGGACCTCAGTCTCTTTTCACTCATGCCTTCACTTGATTGGCCAAGGCCCACCCACTCCACAGATGGTTATCTGCGTTACTGAAAGTCTACTGATTTAAATGCTGTTGTTCAGCCCCTCAGTCGTGTCCGACTCTTTGCAATTCCATGGACTGCACCACGCCAGGCCTCCCTGTTCATCACCAATTCCCAGAGCTTGCTCAAACTCATGTCCATCGAGTCAGTGATGCCACCCACCCATCTCCTCCTCTGTCGTCCCCTTCCCCTCCCGCCTTCAGTCTCTCCCAGCATCAGGGTCTTTTCCAGTGAATCAGGTTTTCACAGGGGCCAAAGGATTGGAGCTTCAGCTTCAGCATCAGTCCTTCCAATGAAAATTCAGGGTTGATTTCCTTTACGATTGACTGGTTGGATCTCCTTGCTGTCCAAAGGGCTCTCAAGAGTCTTTTCCAATACCACAGTTCAAAAGCATCAATTCTTCAGCACTCGGCCTTCTTTATGGTCCAACTCTCATATCCTTATATGACTACTGGAAAAACCACAGCTTTGACTATACAGGCCTCTGTCGGCAAAGTGGTGCCTCTGCTTTTTAATACATTATCTAGTTTTGTCATAGTTTTTCTTCCAAGGAGCAAGCGTCTTTTAATTTCATGCTGCAGTCATCATCAGTAGTGATTTTGGAGCCCCCAAAACTAAAGTCTCTCACTGTTTCCATTCTTTCCCCATCTGTTTGCCATGAAGTGATGGGACCACATGCCATGATCTTCGTTTTTTGAATGTTTAAGCCAGCTTTTTCACTCTCCTAGATGCCACCATTTAAAAGAATTTTTTCATCATCCCTATTTTTATTAAAATAATACAAAATCTTATAGCACGTAAATATACAGCTTATCTATTATCATCTATGACTGAACACACGTTGTTTTCAAATTTTTACTGTAGTAAATGATTTTCATAAACATCTTCTCACCTCTTTACTTCTTTGTTCAAATTCCTTTTCTTTCCTTAATTCCCCAAAGTGGAATTCCTAAAGCAAGTAGGAAGAAAGAAAGTGAAAGTAGCTCAGTTGTGTCCGACTCTTTGCAATGCCATGGACTCTACAGTCCAGGGGATTCTCCAGGCCGGAATACTAGAGCGGGCAGCCTTTCCCTTCTCCAGGGGATCTTCCCAACCCAGGGTTGAACCCAGGTCTCCCACACTGCAGGTCGATTCTTTACCAGCTGAGCCACCAGGGAAGGCCCAAACTGTAGAATCCACCCTTTTTAGTGTGTGGTTCTGAGTCTTCACAAGTATTTACAGTCATGTAACCAGCATGATGGGAATGAAAAACACTCCCATCCCCTGAAAGCTCCCCTGCGCCCTGAAGCTGTCCTCTTGGGCCAGAGTCCTGTGTGCCCAGTGGGGTGTGTGTGGTACTTAGGACAGAACTCAGGCCCTCAGCCCCGGGCAATACCAAGGAGACTGAGCTTAGACAGGGTTGGTGGTAACAGAGAACCGCAGAGACGAGAGATGTTCTATTAACGTGACCCTGCTGGATAAAAACGAATGAGTTTGGGGCACAAAGCAGTTGGGCGTTTTTATACAGGGGGCAGCAGCCTTCCCCACACCCTTGGATTTCACCGGCTTCTAGCCCTGAAGCCCAGAAAGGTGAAGACTCTTACTCAGAGTCACACAGCTACTAGGGGGCAGAAGTCCCAAACTCTGCCCGCCCCCAAGGCCACAGACCTCTCACTGTTCCCGCCACCACGACTTCCTCCCCACCACGAACTCTCCTTCCTGCCTGTCTCTCCACCCAGAGGCCCAAAGCATACAGAGGATAACGAGGGCAGGCCAATGCAGAAATCACTTGAGTGCTCATGGTGACTTTGAAATGTTTTGGTGAAACCAGGCCTCCGGTGGCAGATCTAAATTGTATCACATGGGATCTGGAAAGTAGCGACCTCACAGAGGCAGAGACAACAGGAAGAGGTGCTGAGTGGGAGGGACGTCAGAGACTCAGCTCCCTCTGGGCCTCTGCCACCAAAACACCTACATCCCCAGCAGAAGGGGCACCTGGCTCCCTGATCCACCCCCTGGAGACCCAGGCCTTGGACGAGTAGAGGACTCATGCTCAGGGCTCCTCCAGGGCTGAGCGCCAGCTCACTGGGCCTGTCCTTCCCATTACCCTGGTCCCGGCAGAGCCGCCAGAGGGTAGGGGCCAAGCCCATTCGGGCCTTTGAACCCTGCAGTCACTGCTGTGACTGCAGGGCCTGTCTGCTGTCTACAGAACAGAAGTAGACTCACAGATACAGAGAGAATGGACTTGGCTGCCCACGGCAGGGCGGTGGCGCGGGAGGGTGAGATTAGCAGGTGCAAACTTCCACACGCAGAATGGAAAAGCACCGAGGTCCTGCACAGGGAACCGTGTCCCACTTCCTGGGATAAACCATACTGGAAAAGAAAAAATAACAATAATCACACCTAACTTGCATGGGTTTTACTTTAGCAAATTAAAGAAGGGAATACATCAGTTCAGTTCAGTTCGGTTCAGTCGCTCAGTTGTGACCGACTCTTTACGACCCCATGGACTGCAGCATGCCAGACCTCCCTGTCCATCACCAACTCCCAGAGTTGACTCAAACTCATGTCCATCAAGTTGGTGATGCCATCCAACCACCTCATCCTCTGTCATCCCCTTCTCCCAGCTTCAATCTGTCCCAGCATCAGGGTCTTTTCAAATGAGTCAGTTTTTCGCATCAGGTGGCCAAAAGTATTGGAGCTTCAGCTTCAGCATCAGTCCTTCCAATGAATATTCAGGACTGATCTCCTTCAGAATGGACTGGTTGGATCCCCTTGCAGTCCAAGGGACTCTCAAGAGTCTTCTCCAACACTGCAGTTCAGAAGCAACCATTATTCGGCGCTCAGCTTTGACTTCTATCATCTGTGTTCCCCGTGCCCAGGTCTCAGAAACACTTGTTGACTGACTGGTCACTCCCCACTCCTCAGTCACCTAGCCATGGCCTCTGTCTGGTAATAACACTGCAGTTGCCGAGCTAAAGAGTATAGCTCTGGAGCCAGGTTGCTGGGTTCCAGCCCCAGCCCCGCCAAGTCCTTGCTGTGTGAGTCCAGGTGGCCCCTCAACCTCTCTGTTTCTCTGCTGGAAATGGAAGTGGTTGAGTCTGTGCCCTGAAGAATGCCCAGGGGATGGTAAAGAGGACATGTAAAAGAGCCCTCAAGAAGTCGCTGTTTTTACAACCATTGATGAACATAACTTTCCACGCCCTTTGCCCGCCTTCCTCCCCGGAAGGGCTGGGACAGGAGGTTGGGGGTCCCAGACAGGAGAGTGATGAGGCTGCGATCAGCCATGTCGGAGGGGCTGGAGCTGTAAATAAAGTGCTGGAGCCCAGGACGGGGCTGCCTTGGTGGAGACGGATCTGGGGACAGATGGGCTGTCATCCATCACCCCACGTGCAGCTGCAGACAGCCACATCAAGGCCCCCAGGCTGGAGTGTCAGCAGGCATCCGGAGACTCAGGAACAACCACCCCCACCCCCAGGAGAGACACTGGCTGAGGGGGGGGGGGCCCGGTCCTGTCTAGAGAGTGAGGAGGCTGGGGACGCAGACGGGCCCGGGTCCTACAGCACCACCCTAGGGCCTCACACATCCACTGCCCTGACCCTACCTCACTCTTATCCCCACGTACAGGTGAGGAGACTGAGGCACAGAGGAGCTAAGAGACTTGCCCAAGGCCACTTGGTTGCTACATTGACTGAGCCAGTATTTGACCGCCCCCCTCGAAGCCAATGCTTTAATGTCTCTTGGGCCATAGGGAGCCACGGAAGGTTACTGAGGGAGAGAGGGGCCTGGTTGCTCTGCATGGAGTTGGATGGAGGATGAGGCTGGAGGGGGAGGTCTGGCCACAGTCCCGTCCATGTCTGTGATGGACAGCAGCCCTGAGACAGCAGAGTCTGGCGATCGGCAGTGATGGCCCTGAGTGGGGAGTGGGGTGGGGGGTCTGAGACCCTCTTCTGATTGGCGTTTCATACTCTTCATCACGAGGTCAGGAACAAGTGGCCCACAAGTCCACTCCCAGTGCCACCGCCAGGCCTGGCTGGCGTCCATTTCCTCCCTATTGGCTGAGCCCACATATCCCAAGTCCAGGCTGCTCCGAAACACGGCGACATTGACGGTGTGGCTTCTCAGGACACCCGACTCCCAGACGTGCTTGCTGTACCTCGGGTGCAGGAGGTCGGCCCCAGTCCTTGCAGTTCTGACTTGTTGTTCAGCTGCGGCTGAATTATCCAGAGAGAGAAGCCGGCTCCCCTCCCGGGGGTGGAGGAGGGGCAGCAGGTGGGCATCGCTGCCCCCACCCCCACCCCGCTGCAGAGCAGCCTCTGTGCCC
>SJYV01043484.1:0-11285 GCA_006410875.1 Neotragus pygmaeus | reverse complement strand
ATTCAAATGGGAATATCTTTCCTTTTCTCCTTTGCTTTTCACTTCCCTTCTTTTCACAGCTATTTGTAATCTCTCTGAAATCCATCATATGAGCGCTACTCCTTATTTATAGGCTTCTGTAATGACCTTCTAACCAACCTCTCTATGTATAATTTTTGCCCATCTATTCTCTGCAATAATTCCAGAGTAATCTTTTCAAAACATAAATCTGATCATACCATACCCTTGCTTTTATATGGTTATCATATCAAATAGGAGCACAGCAAAAAAAGGCCTTCAAGAAATAACTGTCAGAGGGACTTGCCTGGTGGTCCAGTGACTAAGACTCTACACTCCCAATGCAGGGGGCCCTGGGTTTGATCCCTGGTCAAGGAACTAGATTCCAGATGTCACAACTAAAAGATCCTGCATGCTGCAACTAAGACCCAGTGTAGACAAATATTTTTCTAAATTAATTTTAAAAACAACACAAATTTTAAAAAAAAAGGAAAAAAGAAATAACTGTGAGAGATGCTGGAAATGTTCCATATGTTGTTGTGCATGGGAGTTACATGAATATATAAATTTGCAAAAATTCGACAAGCTTATACTTAATATTTATGCATTTTGCTGCACTAATTATAATTCAATTAAATAGTTTAAAAGATACATGGCCCTAAAGTAGTTTTTCAGCTTCATTTTACTGAATTTCCATTCCAAACAACATAGCCTACAGCCACAAACCATCAGTAATTACACTCTTAGACACTGATCTTTCATGTTCTCAGGTATACAATTTCCTTTCCACTCCTACTTTTCTTCAAGATTCATATAATATTTCACTCCCATAAGGGGTCACTCCACCTAAACATTCCTTGACTATCCTTCACTTGTACAATAACAGCTCTTTGTAACTTATTCACTACGCCAGTGAGTCTCAGTAAGAGAAGATTTTACTCCCCAGGAGGCATCTGACAATGTCTGGAAACATTTTTAATTGTCACATCTGGGGAGAGGGAGTGTTTCTGGTATCTAAAGGTAAAGGCTAGGGATACTGCAAATGATCTTATAAATATACAACACAGACCCCCACAACAATGAATTATTCTACCTAAAATGTCAATACTGCCATGGTTGAGAAATTCCTCACTACATTTTTGTATGATATAATATGTCTCCAAGTCTGTTTCCCTGCTAAACTGAAAAAAAACGGGAGAGATTAAATCGTACTCATTTCAGTATTCCAGCATCAGTTCAGCTCAGTTCAGTTCAGTCGCTCAGTCGTGTCTGACTCACTGCGACCCGGTGAATTGCAGCACGTCAGGCCTCCCTGTCTNTAAACTGAAAAAAAACGGGAGAGATTAAATCGTACTCATTTCAGTATTCCAGCATCAGTTCAGCTCAGTTCAGTTCAGTCGCTCAGTCGTGTCTGACTCACTGCGACCCGGTGAATTGCAGCACGTCAGGCCTCCCTGTCTATCACCAACTCCCGGAGTTCACTCAGACTCACGTCCATAGAGTCAGTGATGCCATCCAGCCATCTCATCCTCTGTCGGCTCCTTCTCCTCCTGCCCTCAATCCCTCCCAGCATCAGAGACTTTTCCAATGAGTCAACTCTTCGCATGAGGTGCCCAAAGTACTGGAGTTTCACCTTTAGCATCATTCCTTCCAAAGAAATCCCAGGACTGATCTCCTTCAGAATGGACTGGTTGGATCTCCTTGCAGTCCAAGGGACTCTCAAGAGTCTTCTCCTTAGTACCTACCAAATAGCATTTAAAAATGTATAATAAGAGATGTCATCACTGAACCTATTTTGATAATCACAGTGCCTGGGATGTAGCACTCAAAAGATACTATAATCTATGTATTTCAAGTAGTTAAACTGAAATTGATATTAAGTTACTGCTAACCGCTAAGTCACTTCAGTCGTGTGACTCCATAGACGGCAGCCTACCAGGCTCCCCCGTCCCTGGGATTCTCCAGGCAAGAACACTGGAGTGGGTTGCTATTTTCTTTTCCAATGCGTGAAAGTGAAGAGTGAAAGTGAAGTTGCTCAGTTGTGTCTGATTCTTAGCGACCCCATGGACTGCAGCCTACCAGGCTCCTCTGCCCAAGAGTACTGGAGTGGGGTGCCACTGCCTTCTCTGATATTAAGTTAAGCTTAGACCAAATATGAGTAAAACAAATAGCTTAATGACTATGTTTGAAAAGGATTAAAAGAATAAAACTTAAAAAAAATGTTTTAATCACAATGCCATCTGAATAAGATAAAGCAGAATAATAGAAAACTAAAATGTGGGATACCATTTCACTTAATATTAATCCAATATAATTCATATTAAAAAAACATAGTGGTAGTATTCCTTAATGTACTGTCAAAAACAATTACACTTTTTGTATTACTTAATAAACATTTTGTATCTCAACAACAGAACCATTTTATTGGTGGTGACTGGATTTATCACCTCTAAGATAACCATAAAATATATTTTAGATGTTTGCTTACTGTATCTATTTCACTATTCTTCCCCTAATATATTCCACGCCATCTCCTGGAAGGCTGAAAGAAAATGTGTATTTACAAGGCTCTTAAATTAACCAGATGCCTTGTTAAATTTAGTTGTTTAGAGTAGACAGACTGTAAAATGTTAGGAGACTAAGTATTCAATTGAAGGAAAATTTTTGAGATAATGATTTATTATTAAAATATCTGTATTCCAAATTTGATAAATAAAAATGAAAGTTCTTAATTTGATCCCTATCTAAAGTTTTCAAAACATTTAACTACCAATGTGGGTCCATTCTCACTGATTGAAAAAAAAAATGCAAAAAATCACATTCGTTCCTTCTTAAAGACACAAAACCCAATTCACTTCTGATACTGAAACTATTTTTGTCAAGAAAGGTCCATCTAGTCAAACCTATGGTTTTTCCAGTAGTCACGTATGGATGTGAGAGCTGGACTGTGAAGAAAGCTGAGCGTCGAAGAACTGATGCTTTTGAACTGTGGTGTTGGAGAAGACTCTTGAAAATCCCTTGGACTGCAAGGAGATCCAACCAGTCCGTCCTGAAGGAAATCAGTCCTGAATATTCATTGGAAGGACTGATGCTGAGGCTGGAACTCCAATACTCTGGCCACCTGATGCGAAGAACTGACTCATTGGAAAAGACCCTGGTGCTGGGAAAGAATGAAGGCGGGAGGAGAAGGGGATGACAGAGGATGAGATGGTTGGATGGCATCACTGACTCAATGGAAATGAGTTTGGGTAAACTCTGGGAATTGGTGATGGACAGGGAGGCCTGGTGTGCTGCAGTCCATGGGGTCGCAAAGAGTTGGACACCATTGAGTGACTGAACTGAAACTATTAATACTAAATGCAAAAGCAAAACAAAAAATAAATTTAAAACCCACCACCCTTATCATTGATTTTGTGATTAAATAATAAACAATATCTATTTCTTATGTATTCAACCAAAGAAAAACTCATCTGGTAACAATCCATTATTTAGGGTTTTAGTAAAACTTCTTTAACTATGGGAATAAACTCTGTTGTAAAGCTTATTCTTCTAACTTATCAAAGTATCTAATATACATTACAAAACAAAATTCATGTATCACTATTTTTGTTTTCCCCTAAAACCATGCTATTTTTGAACACAGTGATTTCTCCAGTTTACATCTGCATGCATATCTACAATGAGCTCAATCAAAGTATCACATAAACAAAGAAATATCCAAATTCTATACTCTCTACTGTTAGCATTCAAATTTTCCTACTACAGAGCATTTCTTTCCTAAGTAGAAAATTTTCACATCTTTTCCTTCTTAAAATCCTTTTAGCTTTAAGTTTTGCGGCATTACTTCATAGAACTGAACTTTCATACATAATACACAAAACGATTTTGTCAGTATCTAAATTAAAGATAAAAGGATCTTTTCATTACTCTATGTTTAAATTATTTGTGCTTTTCCAGGTAATGGAAAAATTACCATCGCTAACAATCACATAAAGTAAAGAATACAAAAGTGAGCACATTATACTGCACCCCAGGACTCAGAACCCTTGAATTTTAAGAACTAACTGAAATAGTGTACTCCTATTAAGTGATGGTCTCTATAAAACATCACAGTCATCATCTACCATTTACACAGCAAGAGTTTACTTAAATTCTATATATTAAATACTATAATATATACCATACAGAGTTTTCTGTGCAACGTTGAAGAGTCAGGTTTCCTTATCAAGTACAATTACACATTAACAAGTTATTACAATCAAGGATTATGGATGCTTTTGGCAAAGAGACAAAGCTTTTCCAATTTTGAGTGACACTAAATTCCCAAGTGTAAAAAAAGAAAAAAACCTTGACCTTGTTTAATAATGCTGTTCATCAACTTTTTTCTGAAACTTTTCTCAGTTTTCATGGGAATAAATTGGAAGAAATCAATCCAAAATACAAACTACAGAGACTTGTAACTACTATCATAAGTCAATTAAAAACATCAAAACATAAGGATATCATTAGACGATGCACAGAAGTACACTGAAATTTTTCAAATATACTCAATACATTCAGTCATATAATAACCTTTATTGAATTACATGTTACAACTAATAGTTTAAATCTACATATACCTCAAATAAAAATATATTTTATTATGCTCCAAATAAAAGTTTTGTTTTTTTTTAAATAAATTCTGCAGTTCGTGAGAAACTGCCCTCATGTAAGATGTGACATTAGATATGTGATAATATATTCCCCAAAATAAAAACCTCAGAAGTTATCATCATACCCCAAACTGCTGGCATCCTGCCCAGGACTTACTACACAAAGTCTTCAGTACCCTACAAGATTTAAGACCTAGGAAAGATAAATATGTGCAACATAACTAACAAATAGATGAGAGACTAGAATCAGGAGAGACTGAAAGAAGAGTTGTTGAAAGAAAAAGAAAAAAATAAGCATACTCAGATATGAAGGTTCAAAAAGAAATTTCAAAACAATTTAACTGTGTACTCAGAACTCATAAAGCCAAAAGAAGTTTCCCATTACAATGCTCACCTTTACTTACACATCACACTCTGACATTTCCCCATTATTTTTCATTAAAAAACCTGGTGTTGTGATCCACTAAATTGAATTGACAAGTCACTAATGGGTCACAACCTAAAATCTGAAAAGAACTGGTTTAGAGGAACTGACAACCACGGGAAGGTCCCTGCTTTCCTCTGAATATCTAGTTTGAGAAAACTATTTAAGTGGAAAAAATGAAAAGACAGAATTTCTCCACAGCAGGGACCAAGTCTTATTGGCACATAATCATCACTTAACATTTGCTGAAATAATATACTGTGGAATATAAAGCATGTTCAAGGTGGGCCATACCTACAAAACATACCTAGAAAAAGCCTTAGGAGAACATAACTACTCTGAATTCCTTCAAAGCCAGGGACACTGAAAAGAGTTTCAGGAAGTGGAAGTATGAGACTTAGAAGTCTCCTTGGACTGCAAGAAGATCAAACCAGTCAATCCTAAAGAAAATCAACCCTCAATATTCATTGGAAGGACTGCTGATAACGCTGAAACTCCAAAACTCTGGCCACCTGATTCGAAGAGCCAATTCACTGTAAAAGACCCTGATGCAGGGGGGAAACGAGGCAAAAGGAGAAGCGGGTGGCAGAGGATGAGATGGTTAGATATTAATAGCATCACTGACTCAATGGACATGAATTTGAGCAAACTCCAGGAGATGGTGGAGGACAGAAGAGCCTGGCAGGCTACAGTCCATGGGGTTGCAAAAAGCTGGACACAAACTCAGTGACTGTGACTGAACACCAACAACAACCAAAGGGAAAGGAAATTTTGTCTTCAAGACAGGTTTACATCCAGCAAAGGAAAAAGAAAATCTCTTACAGAACCACATTGTAGTTCATTATAGGTACAAAAAGTTTGCAAGCTACCCTTGGTTAGAAAGTGTAACCTTTTCTGGGACTTCTGTTGATGGTCCAGTGGCTAAGACTCTGAGCTCCCAATGGAGGGCACTGCGGTTTGATCCCTGGTCAGGAAACTAAACTCCACATGCCGAAACTAAACATCCCACATGCAGCAATGAAGATTGAAGATCCCACATGGCAAGTAGGACTCAGTAAGCCAAATAAACATTATTTTAAAAAAGAAATTCTAACCATTTCTTTCAAAAATGTTATATGCATATATATACACACACATACACAGATATACATAAAGAGAGCTCCAAATGTATAAATCCAACTTAAAATAAAAATTATGGAATATAACTCATTCTTAAAAATTAAGACTCCTTATCTTCATTTGTAAACATGTATTAAGTGGCCAGTATGTGAAAGCCAACATCTTATTGAGTGCTTACTACGTATCAAGCAATATATTAAGTACTTAACAAGGATTATCCCATTTAAACCTAACCACCTTATAAAGTAGACATTATTTTCATTTTATAGACCAGGAAAAATGTTCAGTCACTCATACGACTCTTTGCAACCAAGGACTGTAGCCTGCCATGCTCCTGTCCATGGAATTCTCCTGGCAAGAATACTAGAGTAGGTTGCCATTCCCTTCTCCAGGGGATCTTCTCAACCCAGGGATTGAACCCAAGTCTCCTGCATTGCAGGTGGATTCTTTACCGTCTGAGCCACCAGGGAAGTGTGTTAGTCACTCAGTTGTGTCCGACTCTTTGAGACCCCAAGGACTGTAGCCCACCAGGCCTGTCTGTCTATGGGATTTTCCAGGCAAGAATACTGGAGTGGGTTGCCATTTCCTTCTCTGAGCCACCAGGGAAAGTGAGGCTTAAAAAAGTTACATAAAGAAGTCACACAGCTAATAAATGGTGAAATTAAGATTCACTAAGTGCCAGTTTATTATTGATGACTACAGATCCAAATATTGTGCTCCATACCATTATCTGTTGATGCTCTTCTCAAAGGAGAAGGCAATGGCACCCCAATCCAGTACTCTTGCCTGGAAAATCCCATGGATGGAGTCTGGTGGGCTGCAGTCCATGGGGTCTCAAAAAGTCAGACACAATTGAGAGACTTCACTTTCACTTTTCACTTTCTTGCACTGGAGAAGGAAATGGCAACCCGCTCCAGTGTTCTTGCTTGGAGAGTCCTAGGGAGGAGGGAGCCTGGTGGGCTGCCACCTATGAGGTTGCACAGAGGCAGACACGACTGAAGCAATTTAGCAGCAGCAGCTTTTCTCAAAAACTGAACTTTGCATGTATTTTCCTTAAATGAAGTAATTCATTTATTTCTGAATCTGCACAACACTATCATATAGAATAATTTTATCAAAAGTAAAAATCATCCCCTTCTTAACTTTAAAGATAAGTTAGGGTACATTAAATGTAGTTATGTTTACATAACAATGCCAGTGTCATTGATATTTTTAACAGGCTATATATTTATTATGTAAAGTATTTAGTAACCTGTACTTTCACTAACTCTATTTACATGCCAAGTACTTTATATTGTGAAAAACCTTTCCACCTTTTATGGGCCACTCAATTTTGTCACTAGGTAAGAGGATGCAGCCTTAAACTCTATTTCAGAACAAAAAGTCATCTTCTAGCACAAGCAAGAGAGACTGATATAGAAATAATTGTTACCAAATGTTGACAGAACATCCCAATTGAAATTGTTTCTAGTCCCTCCATACAATTTTTAAATTCATGTGGATTTTTAAAGAAGGTATGAGATACTTTAATGACATTGAATATTAATTTTATCATTAAAAATTTTAATCCAATATAATGGATTTGTATTTTTTACACTTACATTTTATTTATTTATTTTTCAGTTCTACCAGTTTATTGCTACCAACCCATCTCACTCCACCCTCATGCATGCATGCTCAGTCATCTAACCCCATGGGCTGCAGCCTGCCAGGCTCCTCTGTCCATGGACTTTTCCAGACAAGAATACTGGAGTAGGTTGCCATTTCTTTCTCTTACACTCACATTTTAAAATTTGAAACCTTGAACAATATAAAAAATAATCCAGCCATGAACAAGTACAGAAACCTAAAGGTGGATGAACATACGCTGGCACTCTAATACAACAATCTCACTTTTATTTTTGACTACGGAATTGACACTTTAGAAGAGATTCATTCATGTATGATTTGGAACTGAACAGCAGCCCTTAACTAATACATATAAAAAAGCTCCTAATTTCTAAAAGGTTAATAGCATGAGTGCAATTATTACAACAGACTACTGATAACCAAAAAGATATACACAGGAGAGATAAAATGATTTTAATATTTGAGGTGGTCAAGTGAAAAACAGAATTTATTTCCAGGTAATCTGAATAACAGATTAATCTCAAATGTAAATTCAGTGCCAACAGTTGGCCCTCTAGATAACTTCTGGATTTACTAAGTATTCATATCCACTGTGTGCATGCTAAGTCATTTCAGTCATATCCAACTCTCTGTGATCCTATGGACCTCCACGATATTCTCCTGGCAAAAATACTAGAATGGGTTGCTGTGCCCTCCTCCAGCTCCATATCGACTAAGTACTAGCAAATTCTTAAATTACACTTTTTATGGTTAAGAGTATTTGGTTCTTCTAGTATTTTCCAAGTAATTAGCTTCTTTCATACTAGTGGGATGGCATCATTATGGGATCAAGTATCATGCATATACTTTGATATGCAGAAAGTGTATACAAACATGGTGTATACTAACATGGTCAATTAACTGCATATCTACTGTTCTCCTAAAATATATATTACAGAAAATACAGTAACTACTTTCTATTCAGTTCATTCATACCTTTGGTCCTATATATTGTTATGTCTCTTTAAAACCTCTCAGAGTTTAAATTTTTGAGAAAATATCCTTTAATTTGGAAGGATACTTGGTTACTGTCAAGATAATTCTATATAAAACCTTTTAAAACCAAATTCATTCTAACAAATTCTTCCATCTATAAAGCATGAGAATTATAAAATTAGCAAATCAGATACGAGAATGCCAAAAATTAAGTCATTAAAAGGGAATTCAGAGAGTCAGTTGTGAAAGAACAGGAAGTGATGTCCACTGCCGTTTTGTAGATGAACTATTTAGAAACACAAGAGGTACCATACTAATCTGGAATCAACCAACTCAAACTAACAGTTCTCAGTATTCTCTTTCTGACAGCAGCATCAGAACTCAGCTGCCCTCAGTTTTTTCCCTAATAATGAATTTATCTAATTGGTCATGAACATAATTTTACCACTTATAGCAGAATTCCTACCAACTATTGACAAGGGTCTCTTTATAATCGTTCTAAAGAGTACTTCTTAGATCCAGCATTCTGACGTATAGCAAGTAGTTTACCTATATCCCGTTTACATCCTTAAGTTTTGTAGCCCTTATTGATAAATCCTCTCTCTATGCATCTTTGAAAGACAAAAACAGACACTCTTTAATAAGCAGTACGCTAGGGTTTACCCATGCTAGTATATATGAATTAATTATCAACAACAAGCCATAACATAGAGAATTAAACTTTACATCACAGTCTGCCATACAGGGAAAAACTGCCCACCACAACATACAGCATTATGCCATGAAATAAAGATTCAAATGAGAAGTGCTGTTTAAGTTTAAATGAATTCAGATAAAAAATCAAGAGAGTAAAGAAAGCAAGGAGAATTCCATTTGCCGAGTAAAAATAATAAAAACTGACTTAACATAGCATTAACGCGTCCTCCTATATTAAAATCATGAAATAAGACAGAAACTAAATTAATGCTTAACACTACTACTACCTCTAACATCTTTAAATCTTTGTCTTAAAATGGGTTTCAAAATGCAACAAACACCAAAAGAGCTCTCTCTGATGGACAATGTAAAATGTAGATGGCAGGGAAGTATTTAAAAACAAGTCAGCCACTAAGTAAAGCTTAAACACTAAATACAACTTGCTAGTAAAATGTCAAGACATGATCTCTGTATTTAGTCACATTCATCACTCTGTGTAACAGTCATTTAATTATACGAATATTCAAGTATGGAACGTTTTGAACTCCATCAGTAAAGAGAAAAGTATCAACTATAGACTTCAAGACTACTCTTTGGTCACAAGAACTTGGCAACATACTTCTAGAATGTAATTTTTATAATTTTTATTTCTATTTTACTAAGCAAAACCAATAAGTACTACTGTAAACCAGATAAGATGATTTGTTTTAAACAAATATGACAATGAAGCAAAAGTGGAAAATGACTTTTTGACTATAGAATATTCTATTACAGCATAATTAGGCAAATTAACGTTTATTTTTCCCTTACACTAAGAAACAAAGCATTTGCAACAGAAAGGTGTGTGGCCTAATCATTTTGGGAAAATCCCAATTTCGATGTATACAAAATAGTATTAACCCTAAAAATTCACAGCTCAGGGAGTAGCAATGTCCATCAGACATCCTGTCTGTACAGAATAATCTTGAATAATTCTTCAAGTACTACAAAAGTCATAGGAAGAGTGGGAAAAAAAGTGGGAAATCAGAGAAAACAAAAATTATTTTACTTGAATCTTAACGAAAACCCAATATGCTCACACAAAGTCAATCTAGTGTTCAAATGAGAGAGCAGGAGAGACCATCAAAACTGTTCCTAACATGGCAGGGTCCCTCTTGAGTGGCCATATCCCCGCAGTAACAACAGGAACAGATATACTTCCCACGGACAGATCTCAGAGGAAGAGTATTAAACCGGTACTGTTATCGATTTAAAACCAAAGGAAAAGGGGTAACCTTTCTAAGGGAAGCGCCATTACTTCCCTCTCCCGCTCCCCCTCCCTTCAGTGTATACACGGGCCTGTGTATGAAGAAACTGCCTTGGACTTCTGCAGCACTGCAGCAGACTAAAGGATGGGGAAAGGTAGGGGGAAAGAAACGCTTCCATCACCCCTACAGAAGTGGGGTACAGACTTCCTGGGGGGCGGGAGGAATCTACCCAGTAGACTACCCAGAGCAGTCTCCCTTCTCAAGAATACACAGACACTACAAAGAAGAAGAGGGAGGAGCAGAGGGATCAGAAGGGAAGGGGACCCCGCGCCTTTAAGTCGGGGTGCACATCAACCCTGTCTCCCTAGGAGGGCCACACCTTCCTCGAGACATCCCCTTCCACCACCCCTTCCGGTGACCCTCAGGAAAGAGGAATGCAATTGCTCTTGCCCCTCAAAACAGGAGGGCGCCTAGCTCACCAGCTTCCTCACCCCACCCACAGAATAACAGACCCTCCTTGTCTCCCTCCCCCACCCCACCCCCACA
>SJYV01043477.1:0-15958 GCA_006410875.1 Neotragus pygmaeus | reverse complement strand
CCCCCCCAAAATTACAACGTGCGGAAAAGTCTGAGAAGCAGTGAACAAGATCATTGCTTCCTTGATGAGATAATCTCACACTAATTTTAACTCTAGACACAGCACAGTGTTCACGGTAGATTTATATTCAGCAGTTGAATAGACAATTGAATGAAAGAATTATTTTACTAAACAAAAAGACACAAAGCAGTATTTCATGTTATCTGAATGACTGTTTATACCATATTTCAGATAGTATATTAACCAATAATGCTTTAAAATTAGAAACTGTATTTATGAATAGATATGTGTATCAGAAAAAAATCATAATAGCTAAATCTTGCCATATTCCTATGCTGATATTTTGAACAGAGATATTTATTAGATGTTGTAAATGCCTATAAGCTGAGTTAATGCAAAGTTGTATAAACTTGCTCTTTTTTAAAACATACTTTCATATGCCTAGACTCTCAAATGCAGTCTCAGTGGAATGAACTATCCATTATCTTGAGAACACAGGTCAATAATACCTTCACGGTGAGCTAATCAGCCAGTAGGCTCACTAGATAAAACATACCAGAATTTTCATTACAAGATATAGTAAGTAAAATGTTTAATATTAACATGGGCATTTATGATTAAATTAAGTGTGTATATATACATAAGTGTAGAGAAATTTATATATACACATATGCCTCCATACACCTCATTGCAGATTACTTAGAATTATTTCACCAGAGCTTAAAAAATTTAAATAATAAGAAACGTAATGATTCTCTCTTTAATAGTAGCTACAGCATTTAGTGGCTTCCCAGATGATACAAGAGGTAAAGGACCTGTGTGTCAATGCAGGAGATATCAGAGACACAGTTTCAATCCCTGGGTCGGGAAGATCCCCTGGAGAAGGGAATAGTGACCCACTCCAGTATTCTTGCCTGAAGAATCCCATAGACAGAGGAGCCTGTCAGGCTACAGTCCATGGGGTCCCAAAGAGTTGGACAGGACTGAAGTGACTTAGCATGCATGTACACACTGAATTTAGTTTGAGTTTTTGTTCTAACTTTAAACTATTAAATAAAGTACTTGAGAAAACACACCTACATAATTTGAATAATTCACAATAGTTCATTACAAGCAAAGAGCTTGTAAACGATATCTGCCACCTTAAATTTATAATATATACACAGTAGTTCTTTAATAAATTATTACTGTTAATTCACATTTTAAATTCTGCCTTCAAAACATGGGCCTTTAGCTACTAAATGTTGAAAATGGGACTAAGAAAGAGACACGGTATTTGCAAAATGTCTCATTTCCAANTTAAATTTATAATATATACACAGTAGTTCTTTAATAAATTATTACTGTTAATTCACATTTTAAATTCTGCCTTCAAAACATGGGCCTTTAGCTACTAAATGTTGAAAATGGGACTAAGAAAGAGACACGGTATTTGCAAAATGTCTCATTTCCAATAAAGAAATTTACATGGTTCTAGGCCAATTATTACCATTACTCTACCTGCGGGGCTCCTGTATATGTTTATTTTTGGTTTTGTGTAGCTAGAATGGGCACCCTCCAACTTGGTATAAATTCTTTTCACACCAACTTTCCTCATCTTTCCTGATATGTACTTTTCCTCTTCTCATGGATGCTTAGATGAAGTGATAATATATACAGAGAAATTACATAGACATTATACTTGAGTAAGAAGAGTTCATATGTTTTATGTTGTTCTTTCCTGCCACCTGATATACAAAAGAAATCTACATATATCAAGTATATTACACTTTTGTGAATCAATAAAACAATCAAAGATATCAAAGCACACTCAATCATGTTAAAAGTTATGGCTGAGTGCAGAAGAACATATTTTTGGAGTTACAAAGCAATTAAAGGAAGCCATTGATCATTTGCCTTCCCAAGAAGAATTCAAGTTTTTCTAAGATATCTATACTGTTAACCCTATTTTATCAGCTGATGTTTTAATATAAGTAAGAACCAGTTTATGGAAAGCAATTATCCTTCAATTAAATAAATGTCAAAAGAACCAATTTCATGAAAAAATAATAGCAGTTATCAAAACTGAAGGAGCATATTAGTACCTATAACCTCCAAATTAATTTCAAATACAGTACTGAAATTCAGAGAGGCCAAAGGTGAGTTGACCTAAGGTAGTATGGTCCCCTGAAGGAGAGATGTCTCTGCTACATTGGTTTGTACCATCTCAGATCTCCCTCTCACCTCCTCTCTGTCCCCCACTCCCTGGATTTCTCCCCTGTGTGTTAGTAATCTTTTGGTCACTTATAATCATTCAACCTATTCAATCCATTCTCTACATACAACTAGCTTCTCAGTAACTCCTTCACCTCTTGTCAACTATTGCTTTAAACTAATGCATTTAAAAACTGTTCAGACACAAAGAAGTGACAGAGCATATTGTCTTAAAATTGCTGCTATGTTCCCTGATTAAAATTTATCGTATTTTTCCTTCTCTGAACAAATTTGTTCTTTAATGTACTATTTCTAGTAAATTACTTACTCAATTTTGTCATTCAAAATTTTAAGTGGAAATAAAATGTCTAAGGCTCTTAATAAAAAAGGAAGATTAAGAGTGTCAGAATTAGTCTGATCCAATGACTTTAGCTAAGCAAATCTTTTTAAAACAGCTCAAATAGTATGAGCATTTTACAAATGAGCTTTAAACATCCTTAATCTAAATTGCTCTTAACTTCTGAATACCTAGCACACTATAATTTGCAGCTTGAATATAAACATTCTTGCCAGACTAATACAGAAAGATCTAGGACAAATCCATGATTAATATTTTTTTTCCAGTTTGTAATATCTAGCTCTGTTTAGGAAGGGGTTTAATGCATACCACTATGATAATTTAAATAAGAAATTGATTTCATTTTTGCATCATCACTGCCATTTCCATCAGAACCATTCCTATCACTTGCTTTTTCTATTCATTACCTCCATTTCGATCTACATTCAATTCACAAAGAAAAATACACCATTAAATTCATCACATCCTCCAAAACCATAAGCAAGCATAGGAAATTCTCTCTTCTCTGCAAAGAATTATCAACATGAGAGGGAAAACTCTAGGTAACAGACCGAGGGATGTACGGTTCAAATCTATCCTCGTAATTTACAGCTACACTTAAATTTAACAGTCTGAAAACTAGAGACCTGTAAACTAGGGGGGTGCTTTTCTCTCCCATGGTTCATTCAAACTACTGTGAAAAGGTAAAGGTGTATTCTTCATGATAACATCCAATTTTGTCTTTAGATAAAAGTCCCAAGAAAGGAAAAATCTGCTGGATTTTGCAACAGATTTGAAAGTAGTATCAATGTAGAATGGGCACTAACCAGGTACATTTCAAAATAAATTCCAGAAAACTGACTCTGTGGCTATAGATATGTGACCTTGAAGAAGTTACTTTGACTTTCTGTGCCTGAGATAAACATCAGTTGTAAAATGAGGATATTAACAGTAGCCATACTCTATGGTTCTTCTGAGGATTCAATGGAAAACAAATACACATGTCAGAGCACTAAAAACACAAAAGTAATGATTACAAAATCTCTTCCAGCTTTAAAATTGGATTTTCAACCTAATAGTTTAATTGCAAGCCTCTCGTCTATGTATTTGGAGAAGGCAATGGCAACCTACTCCAGTACTCTCGCTTGGAAAATCCCATGGACAGAGGAGCCTGGTGGGCTGCAGTCCATCGCCAGGAGTCGGGCACGACTGAGAGACTTCACTTTCACTTTTCACTTTCATGCATTGGAGAAGGAAATGGCAACCCACTCCAGGGTTCCTGCCTGGAGAATCCCAGGGACGGGGGAGCCTGGTGGGCTGCTGTCTCTGGAGTCACACAGAGTCGGGCACGACTGAAGAGACTTGGTGGCGGCGGCAGCGTCTCCGTGTTTTACACTACAACTTACTAAGTCATCATGTTTCTGTAACTACATCCCAAATAAATATTCAACAAGAATCCGGAATTCTAGTTTGAATAGGTATCACTGTGACTGGGAGGGGAAAGATGAGGTGTTCCTGTCATTTAAAAGTTTTTTTTTATTTTTTGACTTTATAATTTCTTCACACTGTTGATAACTCTGAATTTGGTAGCATTTTGGGGTAGCCAAACTCTTTAAGGGTTAATAGTGACCAGTCATGATAAAAATAGCCTGTGAATTCCCAAAATATAATGCCCAGACTTTGGTTTAGAGAAGAGCAATTTACTCCAGGGCATATTCATCAACAATTCCGTTCTCTTGAGCTGCTGCTGCTGCTGCTGCTAAGTCGCTTCAGTCGTGTCCGACTCTGTGCAACCCCATAGACCGCAGCCCACCAGGCTCCCCTGTCCCTGGGATTCCCCAGGCAGGAACACTGGAGTGGGTTGCCATTTCCTTCTCCAATGCGTGAAAGTGAAGTCGCTCAGTCGTGTCTGACTCTTAGCGACCCCACGGACTGCAGCCTACCAGGCTCCTCTGTCCATGGGATTTTCCAGGCAGGAGTACTGGAGTGGGGTGCCATTGCCTTCTCCTCTCTTGAGCTACTTCCATTTTTATGTGAATTCTTCTCAGAGGCAGAAACAACTGATGCATCGTCTTAGTTGCACACAATTCATTTACAAAGCATTTAGACCACGGGGCGCAGTGCTGGCTTTTAGCAAGGCTGACTAGTTTGAGGTGAGTTCACCACCTAAAACAACAACAAACAGGGATAACACAGCAAAAGCTTCTTTCCAAATTTTCTGTAGGACAAATTCTCTTTAAGTGAGCAGCACAATTGATTTATGAAGGCTGTGACCTCTGGTATGAAGCACTAAAAATCTGATCTGTGGCCTGGTAAAGGATAAGCCAGATTTAGGGGTGGGGGAAGGCCACGGGAGCTGCATAAGAGACTAACAGGTCTGGGATAGCAGGAAAACAAGAGAAAGCTCTGGAGAATTAAGTACCACTCGGCAAACACACTTACAGAAGATTAGATTTTCAGATGCTGTGACTTGGGCGATAAAACGTACACCAAAGTGTACCTGTTGATGAGTGGCGCATAACTAGTAATTCCTAGGTTAGCCCTTGTGGGCCCACTGAAAGATTGGTCATTCCCTAAGTATGACACGATGAAATGAAAGTGGGCTGTAGACCACATCGAGTCAAGTCCCATGGGGAATAACCTGGTCTGGGCTGGAGTTTTTCTCAGGGAGAGATCAAAACAAACAAATAAAAAGTAAAACCCCCAAACCCAGATTAAAAAAAAAAAAAAAATCACACTACACAGCAAAGTTCCTGTTTGCATACATTAGAGACACACTTCTCTGTTTAAACCGGGGCGGGGGGCGGGATGGACGGACGGACGGACACGAGTGACATATGTGTACACAGGGTGATGGGGTTCTCCCTGGGAACTTCAGCTTTGATTCGAAGGGCACAGGTTCCAGCAACACTGAACTAAAATGGGATAAAACACAGCTGAGCATTCCACAGCCAAGGAAGACTGTCCTGCCGGGTGTGTGGTTATAGTAAGTATAAAATGACGCTAACTACACATTTTAAATCTTTATAGAATGTACTTTGGGTAGGTATGCAAAAACCATTTAAACATACAGGACAATTGAAAAGAAGCAGATGAAGTGATTTTCTTTTCACTAAAGAACTATAAAAGTGGCATTAAAATTTATCTAACTGAACATTATATTGGGATATAAATTTCCATTTCTTTGTAAACAAGATGAGTGAGATTTATAAAAGTAGAACTATCGGCATATAGTTCTTTTCATTAAAACCAGTTCTAAGATAAGTGACTCACTTAAATACTTGAGTTACCTGTACATGTAAAACCAGTCCCCTGATGAGATCACTTAAAAGTGATCAAAGAACTCATTTGCAATCAGCTTATAAAAACTAAATTTAAGACACTGCCAAGCTGTTTGTATATGTAGACATAGCCTATATGTGTTTGAATTTTTAAAAGGAGGGACAAGGAATAACAGGAGAAAGCAACATAACCCTCATGTCAACCATCTACACATGCACTTGTTTGAATCTCACAGCGACCCCGGGCAATAGAACTAGCATGTTTCAGGAGAGCTAGGCGGCCTGCCCAAGGCATGATGACAAGGCGATGGCTGATCCAGCTGGGTCCAAACTGACACCCCTTCCAAGACACCAAGGCACGGCCCAAAGAAACAGGCTGGTCATCACAAACAAATGAAAGGAGTTGGTATTTGACCCAAACAGGAAAGGCAGGAAGGACTCACGGCAAGTTATAAAAAAAAAAGCAAAGATCAGGAAGAAAGAAAGTAAAATTCATAATTTACAGAAAATAGTGATTAGATCCTACTTGAGCACAGATGTGGTCAACTTCTCCTACAAGGGTAGTGAGAAGAAGGCAATGGCACCCCACTCCAGTACCCTTGCCTGGAGAATCCCATGGACGGAGGAGCCTGGTAGGCTGTAGTCCATAGGGTCACCGAGGGTCGGACACGACCGAGCGACTTCACTTTCACTTTTAACTTTCATGTATTGGAGAAGGAAATGGCACCCCACTCCAGTGCTCTTGCCTGGAGAATCCCAGGGACGGGGGAGCCTGGTGGGCTGCCGTCTATGGGGTCGCACAGAGTCGGACACGACTGAAGCGCCTTAGCAGCAGCGGCAGAAGGGTAGTGTGGTATTTTAAAGTGTAAATTTAAAGTTTTATGCAAGCAACAGCAAATGACACAGAAATGATACAGTTTGGTGGCCAAGACATTACTAACTAAATTTTAATGTTTTCACGCACAGAGGCAACGCCGTAAGGGAACACGCTACGCGGAAGAGAGCAGCACCACGGTATCAGCTGCTTCGGTTATTTGTTTATGCGGGTCATCTTCATTCTAACCTGATAAAAATAAAACCAGTGCTTGGGAATGAATATACAAAAACACCACTTTGCTCAGTAGTCACCTTATTTTTGAAGGAAATAAAAATGCATGAATATACGAAATTCTTTTTTTCTCCTCCACACTCTCCAAATCCCATCCTGAAAAGCACAACACTGACATTACAAGGGAAAAGTTTAAAGAGAGTATATTGCAATAGTTTTTGATTTTCAGACATCCTGTAAGTTTCTTAAAATGTGCAGAATGAGGGCCCCCACACTAACATAGATGGTAAGAGATCAGTTTGCTGTAAAATGGTAGTGGAGTGAGGTGAAGGGATACCTTTGTTGGTCTTTGCTGAGAAAGAGCTGGGTGAAATTTCCTGTGGGCAGCTGGACACTCGGGTCAGCCTCAGAAGACAGTCCTAGGCTAGCTTCAGGGAACCACAGCTCACTAACATCACTACTACACAGGCCGCCAAAAGCAGTGTGACCTTGGAAAAGGAAAAGAATATGGAGTCCGAAGTTCCAGGTTAAAGTCTTAGACCCATCACATAGTAGCCTTGGATTCAGGTGAAGATGTTAAGGATCCAGTCTCAGTTCCTCATCAGTGAAATGAAGAAAATACCGTTTTCAGCTATCACTTAGGGCTGCTGTGAGTATGCAGTGAGAGAAACACTAGAAAGGGTCTTAGGAATTTTAATGCATGCATCACCAATTGGCAGTGGTATTTCTAATGGAGTATAACTTCTAATGGGGTCTGTATTCAAAGCACAAAGATATTCTTAAATTGAAAGAAAAATGATGAGTAAAAAAGTGTCTATTATGAGAAGTTAGAAGTAGACGGTAACAAAATACAGAAAAGGATATTTTTAAAAAGCTTTAAGTCTATTGACTTTCTGTCCAGCCACTAAAAATTTGCTGAAAAAAATAAACACATACTATATTTACTTTTTTGACCATACTGTTCTAAAACTTTCAATATTCTTTATAGTAAGACTCAGTCAACAACCGGTTCTCTACATCAGCCACATCTCCACTTCGGCCTACAGCATAATATTTTATCCTTGTTTACCCAAACGGGAGCTGTTTCCCTGGTGTGTATTTTTGTTCTGTCACCCCAACTTCTCTCTTTTCCCAGATAATACAACAGCTGCAATCCCTAACTGAACCTTTATAACACAAAGCCAAGTACGTCTTTAGACTCACAAAAGCTGTTTTTATAGACATTTAAAAGCAGCAACCTAGCTTTCCACAGCATCTTTGCTGACATTGGTGAAACACGCGACTATGACGTGGGCATGCATCCAGTATATGCCTGTCCCCTCCCAGGGCTGAACTGGTGCCAAGGATGCTGAGCGCACACTTCGTAACACATCGCACATGCACACCCTTCCACGGGCTGACAGGTTTGGTTCTATCTTGGCTCCACTCCCGTGCAGTTAAGAATCCCCTGGGTAGCATCTTCAGTGTGCTCAAGTTTGATATTTCTAACTCTGCCTTTACGATTTCTGACCTATAGCTGGCTGGACTGTGATCTCCTCCAGGACATGACTTTTTCTCTGTGTCCCTGTACCCTGAGTCACTCTGGTAGGCACTGGGCTTTCTTCCGATGTTGAGTGAAATAATTTGGTCTGAGTTAACAAGAGATGTAAACCATATGTGATAAAAGATGCTTTCTCTTTCACACAGAAGGCCAGGATAAATCTAGATTCAGAATAAAACCTAGTTTTAAAAAACATTTCCTATCTGTGTCAGAATTAAAACTCACTACGGCATTCTGTACACTGAACAAAGGAAAGCGCTATACCTGTCCGCAGAGACATAACTGAAAACTCCGTCTCTCTCGCCCTGGAGGACCCTGTATTCTCAGTAGCCAGCATTCTATGTCTTTGCCAGAAGCTACAATTGGAAGCCCTCATTTCAAGTCTCCTTTAATAAAGCAAAAAAGCAATAATGTCTTGGCAATGTCAGTTCCCAAACACTGACAACCTCAACTACATCCTCTGGCCCTGGGTGCTTATTAAAGCCACACTGATGCACTTCCCATTTATAACGCTGCTATAATANAAGCAAAAAAGCAATAATGTCTTGGCAATGTCAGTTCCCAAACACTGACAACCTCAACTACATCCTCTGGCCCTGGGTGCTTATTAAAGCCACACTGATGCACTTCCCATTTATAATGCTGCTATAATACAGGAAAAACTCATGGCTTTCAAATTTTCATATTAGCTTGCCAATTCCAACCTGATGCTACTGTAAACAACAGTAAAGATCAATGGCAGTCTCCCAGGATGGGACACTCAAGCTTTGCCCACTTACAATACTATTGCTCTCTGGAACTATCAATTTTAAAGTAAATATATTTTACAACTCATTTGTCCATTCATTCATTCATGCATTCAACAAATAAGCATTGGTTAACAATCTTAGAAAGAGGTGATGTGATATGTTGGAAAGAGACTCAGTCAAAACATACTGGGTTTAAATCTTGGCTTTACACTTTACTAGTTTAATGATCTCCCACAAAATATCAACGCTTTGTCTCCCTGAGTACCCATTTCCTCTCTTGTAAAAAGGGATCTGGAGGATGAATAATAAGACATCTTACCAAAAGTACTTGGCAGCGCACGGAACAGTTGCTTTTGTTTGCCTTCTCTTTCCTTGCTGGGTTTCCATCAAGGTTCAACTGGTAAAGAATCTGCCTGCAATGCGGGAGACCTGGGTTCGATCCCTGGGTTGGGAAGACCCCCTGGAGAAGGGATAGGCTACCCACTCCAGTATTCTGGCCTGGAGAATTCCATGGGCTGTATATCCATGGGGTTTGCAAAGAGTTGGACACAACTAAGCAACTTTCACCTCACTTCATTTCTAGACTATGGGTATAGAAAGATGAATAAAATGTGTTTCTCTCATTTAAGAACATGAAGTATAGTGGGACATGTGGATGCCCATCAACAAACAAATTAATACCAAGATGATAGCAAATAAAATTCAAGTGTGAATATAACACTGCTATTACGTAGCAGTAACAATTGACAGTGATCTTGACAAAAAGAGCCAAGACAAAGTTATGAGGCAACTTAACCAGACCTGACTTTCAGAGACAAGATGCTAGAGGTTATATACTATGTTCTCAGATGAAGTCACATCAAAAAAAAATCACTCGGCTGAAAACTGAGTGTTTGGGGTGTACGAAACAAAACAGTGAGTTGCCTACTGAACAAAAGGCAAGGTCATCAAGCTCGGTTCGGAAGCTCTAACGTGACTTCCCCCACGGACCACAGCAGCTGTGTGTTCTGTCCCCGCTGAGGGGATGCTCTGGGTCGCCCGGACGCTGTCAGTTCCCCAGCCACTTCTGTCCGTCCACTCCCGCACCCTCTCCCTGCAGGGGCCTCCTCCACCCTCTCTCAGAACTCCTTTTCCATGAACTTTCACGAGGCCACTGAGAAACCACTTTCCTTTTTTCCTGTTTTGAACTTCCAAAGCATGTTGTGCCTCCTTTATGTCACTTCTTTTTTACAACTTGTCATGCAATACAATAACCTGATATAATAACATATATAATATGTTAACAATATGTTATAATCTGTTGCAATATAATCACTTGATTACAAGTTTTATCTTCTTTAGTAGATTGCACACTCCTTGAAGTTCATTTGATTTTATTTTTTTCAGGGAGTAGTTATAAAAAGAGTAATTAAATCAGCCAGGGAAAATTTCGCCTATGGTACTAAGCATACATGTTTACTAAACGGACACTGCCTCCAGCCTTGGCCAAGTGGCGCTCAAGTCACCCACCTCCCCAGTCAATTGTCTGGAGCTCAGGTTCCCACCAGGTCTGCTCCTTATGCTGCTGAAAGCCCCCAGCAGAGAGCGGGTGGAGCCTGGCCAGGGAACGGCCTCTGCAAGGAAGTGCCTTCACCGTGTTTTTCAGTCTCCCAGCTGGAAGGGGGAGAACACTCCTGCCGGGTACGAGCTGAAGGCCCAAGACTTGACCTGAAGACTTAGCTTCTCCCATGACCTTCTTCATGCATTCTGCTGAAAAATCAGCGAGGAGGCCTCTGTACTCAAGGACGCTGCTTGTGCAGCTGTGGCCTCTCTTCCCCAGGTCTAGCCCTCATGGCAGGTGATGGGGCGAAGGAGAGTTCAGGGTTTCTGCAGAAACACCAGTGCTGCCCGGAGCCAGCCATGTGCACGATCCCCAAGTTACCGAAGCTCAGCCTTCTTACAGCCTGAGAAGAACAGCTGGGCTCGAAACCCCAGTGGGTCAGCATGTCCTTCAGGCCTCAGTCTCCCCACTGCCTGTGGCATCTACCTTGAAAAATGGTTCTCACTTGGTATTTCAGGCAACTGTTCTCTCCCAATTACTCAGCTCTTAGTCTATATTCCTGGAAGGCGATGGCACCCCACTCCAGCACTCCTGCCTGGAAAATCCCATGGACGGAGGAGCCTGGAAGGCTGCAGTCCATGGGGTCACTAAGAGTTGGGCATGATTGAACGACTTCACTTTCACTTTTTACTTTCATGCACTGGAGAAGGAAATGGCAACCCACTCCAGTATTCTTGCCTGGAGAATCCCAGGGACAGAGGAGCCTGGTGGTCTGCGGTCTATGGGGTCGCACAGAGTCGGACACGACTGAAGCGACTTAGCAGCAGCAGCAGCAGCAGTCTATATTCCACACTTAATAATTTGACCAATGCCTTCCACATTATATGCATATATGGAAACATGTATATAATGCCCTTGTGCAAGAAAGTATACCTCTCTGAATCTTCAGTTCCTAGACAGACACTAAACAGATACATATGTATACATATATATACACATATAAATATATACACGTACATATTTATAAACACAGGGGCTTCCCAGGTGGCTGAGTGCTAAGGAATTCATCTGCCAATGCAGGAGATGCAGGAGACGTGGGTTTGATCCCTGGGTCCGGAACATCCCCTGAAGAAGGGAATGGCAACCCACTCCAGTATTCTTGCCTGGAGAATCCCGTGGACAGAGGAGCCTGGAGGGCTATTAGTCTACAGGGTTGTAAAGAGTCAGACATGACCAAGCAATCACACACACATTCACAAATTTGTACATACATGAACATATACACATACATGTACATATGTATATACACGTATATATTTAATTCAGATGACAACTATACCTATTGCTGTGGGCAAGAATACCCTGGAAAGCGGCACTGAGTCTTCTTTCTAAAAGTTCCATATAGTGTGTGTGTGTGTGTGTGTGTGTGTGTATACACATCACTTACACAAAGGTTAAGAAACATGGTTGTTGGCCAAGGAGAATCCTTTGTTGCTGTTGTTTTTTATTTTGTATCATTTATGTTTGCTACTTTGTCAGTTATTTAAAAATTGCTTTGAAAAGATTCTCATGAATCTCCCAGAAAAGTTTTAGGAGTCTAGATTTAATAGTAATTGCCTGAACTAATTATACTGAAATATTTGGTTATAGCAGTTTCCAACCCTAGCCACACATTAGATTCACCTCGGGAGCTTTTAAAACTATTAAATAGCAAAATATTTGACACATGGGAGCCTATTAATAAATGGAAATAATTTTCTCCATTATCCATTTCGGGCTTCCCTGATGACCCAGCAGGTAAAGAATCCATTTGCAACACAGGAGACTCCTAGGTCGGGAAGATCCCCTGGAGGAGGGCACGGCAACCCACTCCAGTATTCTTGCCTGAGAATGCCATGGACAGAGGAGCCTCGAGGGCCACGGTCCATGGGGTCACAGAGAGCTGGACACAGCCCAGCCCAGCACGCATTGCCCGCTTCAGCTGACCTCCAGCTCCGTGCTTCCCAAATGCCTGCAGAGTGTACGATCTGAAGTCTCGGTAATGCCTCACTCACTACACCCCAAAATGTCCTATAAGTAAACACACTTTCTCAGATCCAGCGTGCATATATGTGGGATGCTATAATATTTATAGGAAATACACACGTATAGGGGAGATACCTATGTAACAGCTGAAGAAACAAACCATCGAGTGTCACTGTGTGGTTCACTCCAGGGCTTGCTTGCCTCTCTTGGTAACGTCTACATTTACAGATACTCTTCATAAAATATCTCTCTCACAAATATCTAATGAGCGGCTACTACAGCATTCTTTGGGTACTGTTGTAAATATTGTCATTTTTACAATTAATATAGCTCTTTGGAAATAATTCATTGAATAACAGCAAATTATAATCTCAAAAATCAAAACCAGAAATATCTAAATACCTAGGGCAAATGCAACTTAAAAAGTCACTACACAACAAAACTAGAACCAAACGTCTTAATGAAAAAGTTGAAGAAAGTGTGGTGTTCCAGACACTATAAAAATGCACCTGGTAGTAAGCCTGTGGTTTTGCATTTTATTACAGCTAAAGATACTGAGTCTAGAGGAAAAGTAAGAGGTAGTCACAGAGTGTAGGAAGTTGCCTATTTAACTTGAGATCAGCGGACCTCCGGAGTATGGACATGGCTGTCCTAGAAAGAGGTTAAAAAACAACAAAAAATAACCCTATCCTGGATTCCAACAAGACTGTCCTTAGAGTGAAGGAACTTTCCAACCACGTGAAGCCCTCGCTGTTTTTAGCCACTTTCCTCTGCCAGAGAGTGAGCATATTAATCTGCAGTGCACATGCTCAGTAACATGGGTGTTATTTACTGATAAAAAGCACACGACAAGGATTTTAAAATAGGGCTTGTCCTGTCAGTCAAATTAGAAAGGCAGGCTATCGTCCCCAAATGACTGCTGTCTGGGCTGTAGCGTGGCGGAGTGCCAGGTCAGTTACAGGGGGGCTGGGAAGGACATAGGAAGACAGATCGGCATAATTCTAAACAGGAGCTCCAGTAAAACAGAAGCCTGGGGACATATTCACACAGTGCCCAATTACTTAAAAGTGTGGCTTTGACCAGAGCTGAAAATGTATTTATATTGAATCTTTCTTTTATTAAAAGAAAGGGAAAAGAAAGGGAACTTTTTTGTTAACAAGAATGGACGTACAGGTAATTTTTTACAATAACATTATAAATTTTTTTCTGTACAGAAACATTTCTCACAGCAAACAAAAAAATTGGATTCTTTCATTCTCTTTTCATCTAGAAAATCATCCATATGGGTAAATTAATATTTAGGAAAACTAGCCAGTGATATTTCATAATTATTCATGTCACTGACGTGTCAATTATTCTTCCATTTTCCCTTCCTAAAACTGANAAACAAAAAAATTGGATTCTTTCATTCTCTTTTCATCTAGAAAATCATCCATATGGGTAAATTAATATTTAGGAAAACTAGCCAGTGATATTTCATAATTATTCATGTCACTGACGTGTCAATTATTCTTCCATTTTCCCTTCCTAAAACTGATTTAGGTTTTACATTCCCCTAGTCCATTCTCTCCTTTCCGCTGCACCTACAGCTTCAGTTTATAATGGTGAGAATATTAAAGAGACCAGCAGCAGCGATTTGAGGATTGTCCTGCAGAATACCTTCAAACAGGGCTACATTTCCTTTGTTTCAGATACAAACTCTAGGAGGCCCATGGAGACTCATGGAACATTGGACTTGCCCCCTAAAATGCAGACTACTTGCATCACAGCTTAACTGCTTGTGCACTAGATCCCCACATTCCTATAGTAAAAGATGAAAATCCCTGTCAACACTTGAAGATTATAACGGGTACACACAAAAAGATGTACATTAAAACCAAAATAGACGAAATACTCTCATAGTTTCCTACCTAGCAAAAGAGATCATTCTCNTTTTTTTTTTTTTTTTTTAGGGATGATCTTATTTTCGACCTGAGTCAAATAAACAATCGGAGATTACATTTTTCTTTAAGGAGTAATTGATACTACAAACATTTTTAAACTAAAGAAATGCCAGTTTCATGTCATACTCCGAACAAATCCCTTGATAATTAACAAAAATTACACTACACGGCAGTGAAATGAACGAAATGGATGAGGAAAGCAGATACAGACTGGAAATCAGCATCTCAATCCAGCCTTCCATGAGTTAAAAGCCACCACTTCTTTCCCCTTCATTATTTCAAAACCCCATGGCAGCGAACCCCATACTGGAGAACATGGGCGCCAGAATACTTCATTTCCAAGCACCCACAAGATTTATCTAGCAGGGGGAAATAGAGAGTCGGAGGACGGGATGGGGGTAGAGAGGAAGACGCAGTTTACTCCGCCCTTCTCCCCTCTCGCACGAACAATGTGAGGTATCGAGGAAACCATCTTCAATGCTGTCAGGGCCCCGCTGAGTCAGGGAAGAAGGCTGGAGAAAACCGCACCCCACAAGGGCCCCTTCCTCTTTTCAATTCACCTCTATCCCTCCCTTTCCGTGATTTCTCCCCTGTCTCCCATCTCTATTCTAAGCCTCTGGCTTTGCCCAGCGACACTTCATGGTCAACCCAAGAACCTCTTAAGAATATCCTCACGGTCCGAGCAAGGAGGGGAGGACCGACCCTTGGGGAGTCGTCACCTTTTGAGGTATCTGGCGTCCTCCCCCTGCATGGCGACGGCGACGGCGGCGTGGGGAGGCTGGGGGTGTCTGAGAGAGGCCGGCCGGGCTATGTCCGGGGACGCTGGCCAAAGTACCCCACACCCAAAGGCGATGACAGTCCTGAGGCCTGCAAGGCGGGGCAGCTGCGGCGCTGTGGTTACCTCGGTGAGGCCACCGGCTCCTCCCACCACGCCTGAGCCCCCAAACACTGACGCTGCTCAGACCCGCCCACAGCTGCCCGGGTGAGCTCCACCTCAAGGCGCATGCGCCTGCTCCAGCGGCGCCAGTATGCGCAGGCTCAGTATGCGGGGCTGGTCCTTGGGACTAATCTGACGCACCCTGCAGCAGAACGTGAAAGTATTTGCGGCAGATTTCAGCGCGCTTAAAGGGTGTTTCCGTGCTCACCGCCCCCTTCAGGATGGGAATTGAAAGAGTCATCCCCCGCAGTCGAATTGGCATTTCTGGTTTTTTGCTTCAAGACAAGGAGAAGAAATCCATTAACATTTTATTAGAGAATGCTCTTGAACAGTCCAGCCCTTGGCTAAGAACCCTTGGCTAAGAA
>SJYV01043476.1:325674-354378 GCA_006410875.1 Neotragus pygmaeus | reverse complement strand
CAATACATTAAAACATCTCTCTCCTCTCCTTACCTCTATATCCCACTCATAGAAACATGTTTCTACTTCCTCAAAGGTGCCATGTTTTCTTCACCTTTGGTCTTTGCATATGGTAGTCACGTGGCCTAAAGTGCCCTTCCTTCCTTTTGGCCATCATTTACCTGGTTAGCAATCACATTTCAGCAACTAGTCACTGCTCAGCCTCCCTAGGATGGCTGTAAGTGTCTTTCTTTGTCAGCTCCATAATGGCACCTCATTCCCTAGCATAACCATCTGCTTACTCGGGGCCACTCTATAAGTAAAGCAAAAAGTAGGTCTGGAGTCTTGTTCACAGCTGCCTGTACTTCTCTGACACCAAGCTTAGTATTTAACACCAAACACTTATGCATTTTCTTCTTTCCTAAATGGTTCATTTGAATGCAGAGTTCCAAAGCATAGCAAGAAGAAATGAGAAAGCCTTCTTCAGCGATCATTGTGAATAGAGGAAAACAACAGAATGGGAAAGACTAGAGATCTCTTCAAGAAAATTAGAGATACCAAGGTAACANAAAAAACCAGTGAACAGGCAAATGGGCACAATTTATGTGGTCCTTGATGACAATAATTGACTATGCTTTCTTTTTTTTGCTTTTTAAAGTTTTACTTTATTTTTACTTTTTGGACTGCACCACGCGGCATAAGGGATCTTAGTTCCTCAACCAGGAATCGAACCTATACCCCTTGCATTGGAAGCATGAGTTCTTAAACCACTGGATGGCCAAGGAAGTCCTCATTTTTTCACTTTTTAAATTGTGGTTAAAGACACATAACATGGGATCCACCTTCTTAACACAATTTTAAGTGCACAGAATAGTATTGTTAGCAATAAGCTCAATGCACAGTAAATCTCTGGAGGTTTTCCATCTTTTGTGACTGAAACTTTATACCCATTAAACAGCAACTCATTTCCCTCATTTCCCCCTCCCCCAGCTGCACCATTCTACTTTCTGGTTTTGTGGATTTGTTTCAGACACGTCACATAAGTGGAATTGTAAAATTTGTCCTTCTGTGACTGACTTTCTTCACTTATCATAAAGTCCTCAAGGTTTATCCATGTTGTAGCATATGGCAGAATCTCCTTCCTTTTTATGGCTGAATAATATTCCATTGTGTGTATATTCCACATTTTTTAAATCCATTCATCCATTGCTGGATATTTGGGCAGTTTCTGCCTATGGGCTGTTGTGAATAATGCTGCCGTGAACATGGATGTGTAAATCATTCTTTGAGCTCCCGATTTCAGCTCTTTTAGGTATATACTCAGAAGTGAGATTACTGGGTTATATGGCAGTCTATTGTTAATTTCTTGCTGTTTTCCATAGTGTTTGTACCATTTTACATTCCCACCAACAATGTACTAGAGTTCTACTTTCTCTACATCCTTGCAACATTTGTTGCTTTCTTTTTTTGTTTTTGTTTTTATAATGGTGATCCTAAAGGCATGAGGTCATATCTCATTGTGGGTTTGATTTGGGTTTCCCTGATGATTGCTGACTCTGAGCATGTTTTCATAGACTATGCTTTCTTGCTATAGTAGACATACTCATAGACTATGCTTTCTTATCCATATAATGGCTATAAGTAAATTTCTATGGTTTTAATGGTTATTTTACACGATTGAAAAAAATAGGTTCTTTTGGTATATTTTCATAGGAGTCCCAAATACAAAAAACCATTTCACTTTTTAATACTTGTTTCACATTTTAGTAATGATAAAATACTTAACACAACAAAACTGCATAGATTGCTTAACAGAAAATTTCAAAACTTCCTATTCATTCTAGAATAGAGATTCTGCCTTTACTTCACAAATTCTGTATCCGCTCTCAGCAAAATTAATCTTTAGTATTTAACATCTTGTCACTCCTCAAAGATATGAATAGTGCTACCCCAAGCATTTTTCCATCATTGCTAAAAAAGGAAAGGGATGGAAATGAAAGAAATTCACACGATGAGGGAAGTGGTCATTCCACACTCAGACTTTGATGAGTGCCAAATGGGTTATGTTTATTGAATCAACAGGATTGCTTTGACATGTAAAATATGCTACACACCAGCCCTCCACTCTGGACAGGCTACATAACTTTGGGGCCCAGTGCAAAATGAAAATGCATGACCCTTGTTCAAAATGTATTAAAATTTCAAGACAGCAGGTACAGAACATTAGACCAAGTTCTAGGATCTTCTAAGTAGAGAGTAGTCACATGCCCATCAAGCCAGCCCTGACCTAATGGTAAAAAGAAAAAAGAATCTTCTGGGAGTTTGTCATCTATCAGAAAATTATGTACAACCAGCTCAGTGCTCTCAAAGTAGCAGTAGGGCTGATAGAGAAATTCCTTAAAAATCTAATGGGGGAAAAGGATTCACAAACTGCACCTATATCAAGCTTGTCAAGTATATAAACTTGATATCAAGCTTTTTTCTAGAAAATTCCAAAGGCCCACTTAATTTCAACACCAACCCAGACATTCACTTTGAGATTAGAGTTTTGCAGTCAGCCAGAACCAGGCTACGGAGCAGAGTTACTTCCCTCTTTGTCATAATTAATTTCCTGGCAATCATTGCCAGGGGAGAGAAAAGTTTCTCAGAATTAGACAAGCTCACAATATCCCCAGTCAATATGAACGCATAGTTCAGGGGAGACTTCAGGGAGACCCAGATCAAGCCCNAATCCTGTAGCAAGATGTGTTCTAAGGCATTTGCTTATTTGCTTTATGACAGTTTGACTCACACAGGTTTCATAGGAATGCTCTACTTTCAGATATTAGGGAAAACGTGTTTGAATAAAAGTCCTAATATTTTCTTTCTGTACTTCAAGCATTATTTTGTGTACCACATCGGTTTTGCATTCATCACTTTTGAGACCATTTTTACAGGAATCTGTATGTAAGACCAGAATAAAGAGCCAGGATTTCTGGCTTTTGAAATGAATGATTGCAGCTTAAATGTTAAAGCACAGAGAAATGTTGCACTCGTGACAAGTAAGAAAAATGTTGAGATAATGAAGAACGATTTGTGTAACTGTAATAAACAATGGATTATAAAAATTTCTGGAAGCTGCCTGATTTTCACTTATCTTCATTGATTTATTTCTGAGATAACTGAGTTAAAACTTTAGGGAAAGAGGATTTAGGAAAAGTTGGGATAATTGATGAGCTGTTTATATATTACCTGTACTGGGAAAAATTATTATTATTATTTTTTTANAAATTTCTGGAAGCTGCCTGATTTTCACTTATCTTCATTGATTTATTTCTGAGATAACTGAGTTAAAACTTTAGGGAAAGAGGATTTAGGAAAAGTTGGGATAATTGATGAGCTGTTTATATATTACCTGTACTGGGAAAAATTATTATTATTATTTTTTTAAACATCAAAAATCATTTATATGGAAATTAGAACCATTTAAAGTGTTTGTACAAATTTGCAAATAACAAAATACACCCAATAATTAAAAAGTCATACTGCTTTAAAATGTCAAGGTACCCCCTTAAAAGAATATTAACATTGTTTTGATAAGAGTCTAATAAAGGATACAATAATAATGGAATGAGTTGTGGGGAGAACCGATCTCCCATTTTACTTCTGTTGGAAAATTGAGATCTTTGAATAACTTTATCAAATATTATATTCAGCTTCCTCTCACTGACTATAGTTTGTATGCCAGAAGGTCAATATAATTTAAAAATGTTGGACATATACAAAATATATCATGAAATGGCAGAATCTGCATATGAAGATAGACCTCGTGTTTCAACTGCTTGTCACTGAATCAGTTTGATTGGGTTAGTATTAAGTGGTATTTGTTTAAAACAGAACCTTAAAGCAAAAATGTAGAAAGCCAGTATGGTGGCCCTCCTTCAGTTCAGTTCAGTTCAGTTGCTCAGTCATCGTGTCCGACTCTTTGCGACCCCATGAATCGCAGCGCGCCAGGCCTCCCTGTCCAACACCAACTCCCGGAGTTGATTCAAACTCACGTCCATCGAGTCAGTGACGCCACCCAGCCATCTCATCCTCTGTAATCCCCTTCTCTTCCTGCCCCCAATCCCTCCCAGCATCAGAGTCTTTTNGTTTAAATGAACAATGGGAAGTTATCTTTCCCAAGTATCTGCAGTTAGCAATGATCCTAAGAATTTCATAATATGAAATTGAAACACCCAGCTTTCCTGGTCTCACCACTTAAGTAATCGGGGGAAGTTTCTTTTAGTTTGTGATGATTTACAAAGTGAGCCGGTGGCCTTTTCATCTATTATTATTGTCACAAGATGCATTTCCTCTACAAATGCTTTCATTTATTTAAAGATAAAACATAACCAGCAGTATAGTCAGACCCTGAATGATTTCTTCAATTCTGTAAATTACACTATTGACATAATTAATAACTTTAATACAAAAACTATGGCTGTCAGATGGGCACAGCATCCAATCAATGGAAACAAATCATTTTCCCTTCTGTTAAATGATTCTCTCAAGAAGTGAATCTAGGAAAACAGAACAGTCAATCAATGAGGGAGTTGCCTGTATTGTCTATCTTATTGGTAGAATTGAAAACAAAGGTTTCTTTTATTGTGCAAATTTCAACCATTGGAAATCAATTGTTGTACACAGAGAGAGGGGGCTATATGCAGTAGACACCAATGTCTGACTTTTATATTGTAAAATCGCAGCAGAATGGATAATTATTGCCTCACGTGATTATCCAAATACTCTGCAAATCAAGATGAACTTTTTTGGGGGGAAATTCAGATGTTTTAAACCATGTTGTTTACAATAGGGAACTCGGAGAGTTTGAGGCCTCACTACATCCCCATCCTTAACTTTATGGCATGTCAGTTGGGTTCTTGGAAAGATTGAAGACACCCTACCAAAGGCGGATGGGCAGTGAGGTGAAGCTGTGATGTTAATTTGCAGGCGTGAAGCATTGTCTCTGGTGTGAATCGATCTGCAGTGCTACGGAGGGTTTCTTTGAACCTGAAGCACCCATGAAGAACATGAAACACAGCCACAAGTTCTCTTGGCTTGCTCCTTTTAGATTCACCCTAAGCATAAATGTTGCAACACCGTTGACTTAGAGGAGGGGAAAGAGGCATGAAGGAAATAAGGCAGAAGCAGCAGCATCTGGAATACCAGGCTCACAACACCCATCAACCCGTTAAAGACATGGTCTTCCTTATGGCTTCCCTGGTGGCTCAGCAGTAAAGAATCCACCTGCCAGTGCAGGAGAGGCGTATGCAATCCCTGGGTCAGGAAGATGCCCTGGAGCAGGAAATGGCAACCTATTCCAGTATTCTTCCCTGGGAAATCCCATGGACAGAGGAACCAGGTGGGGCTACAGTCCTTGGGGGTTGCAGAAGAGTTGGACATGACTGAATGATTATACAACATAGCACCTGAAGGATGTCATGTGAGGATGAAGGCAGAGATTGCAGTGATGTGGTTACAAGTCAAAGGATGCCAAGGATGGACCACCCCCTAGAATCTGATTTGGGCACTTTGATTTGGGACTTGTGACTTTCAGAACTTTGACAGAATAAATTTCTATTGTTTTAAGCCACCCAGCTTGTGGTACTTTGTTCCATCACGCCTAGGAAACTCATATCCTGTGTTAGAGGGTGGTCTGTGCTGGGGGGAAGGGGTAGGGAATGACAGAGATTGTGGTGTCATTCTGCAGGGAGGAGAGTGGGTTGCGGTGGTAGGAAGAGTGATCCACGTAAGCTTCATGGAGGTGAGATTTGAGCAAAGACTTGATGGAGGTGAGGGAATGGGCACCACGCAGGTATTTGGGCAAGAGTGTTCTGGCTGAAGACCAGCAAGTGTATAAGCCCCAGGAAGGAGCCAGCCAGATGAGCTGTAGACCAAGCAAGGAGTCCCCTGTGCCTGGAGCAGAAAGAGGGGGAGATTGTTAGGGGCTGAGGTTGGATGGATAGTGATGGAGCAGGGTCCTTCCGAACTATGATGAAGACTGGAGATTTTGCTCCAAGTGAAATGTAAGGATCGGAAATTTCTGAAAGAGGAGTGATGTGATCTTACATCTGAAGAGTTCCTCTGGCTGCCCAGTTAAGAATAGATTTTGGGAGGAGGGGTAGAGAGATGCTCTTACAGTCGTTAGCCCAGTAATCCCAGCGGGCAATGACATGCTAATTTCACGGTGCTGGCAGTAGGTGTGGAGAAGTGGGTGGACTCTGAGTACAGTTTGAAAGGAGAGCCAAGAACACTCACAGATGGAGTGGAAGTGGACCTGTGATGCTCCATACCTCCCAAGGGCCAGAAGACCCCACTACCTCTTGAAGAATGTTGGAGACACTCAGAAAAATCCTTCCTCATTGGTTTTCCCTTTCTTGCATGTTATATTTCGATGCTTGGCCCTCTGTCATGAAAAAATTATCTTGGCTTGATTGTAAGAATTAGACTGCAGCATGTAATTTTTTTAGTATGAAAATAACGTACAGAAGGATAGAAAATGAAAATTAAAGGCCTGTTTTTCCCTGCCCTGTGTCATAGTTCAGCTATAATCACTGTTGATGTCTATTTTTACAAGTAAATGTAATGCATGTACATCATACGTATGCTATATCCTATTTTTTTACACAAATGTGACTGTATTATACATGCCATTCTGCCTTGGGTTTTCTCTTACTTCAGTGTTTTTATAATAATATGAACAATGTTTCAAATCTTTGAAACTCTATGATTTCTTTGAAAGGGTACATCCTATGCATATGTAATACTTTAATCAGTCCCTTATTGATGGATATTTTAAGGTTGAAGTAGACAGATTTCTAAATGTGTGTGTGTGTGAGCTCAGTTGTGTCTGACTCTTTGCAACTCCCTGGCCTATAGCATGCCAGGCTCCTCTGTCCATGGAATTTTCCAGGCAAAAATACTGAATCAGGTCACCATTTCTGCTCCAGGGGATCTTCTCCACCCAGGAATCCAATCCATATCTCTTTCATCTCCTGCACTGGCAGGTGGATTCTTTACCACTGTGCCACCTGGGAAGCTGAAATAGACAAGTTTATAAACAGTAGATAAAAATAGCAAATACTTACTGTATGCTCAGCACTGTTTTAAAGAACTCATTTATATCTCACACCATTCCAATCAGCAGATACTATTATTATCACAAGTTTTTGGATAAAGGTGGGAAGGGACAGAGGAACCAAGCAACTTGCCAAAGATCACACAGCTGACAAGTGATGTATCCCACATCGCAAATGATGGATCCAAGCAATCCTCTCCACCTTCTCTTTTTTCTCTTTACTTTGTGGAACTATGTAAAATAAAATCCTAGAAGTAAAATTGTTCAATCCAAGAGTATATGTATTTTAAATCTTGATTGATAATTTCAAGTTGGCTTCCACAGAGATGGTGCTAATTGACAATTTATAATAATTATAATCTTTACCAAGTCTGATGGATATGGAGTGACATTTCATCTATGCTTTTTAATCTATGCTTTAATGTCCATCTCTTTAATTGTGAGGTTGAAATTTCTTCCTGTTAATTGGACATTTGTGTGTGTGTGTGTGTGCGCGCGCGCGCACGTGTGTGTGTGCGTGTGTGTGTGTGTGCATGCGCGTATGTGTGCATTGTCTATTCATATCCCTTTTCCACTTTCCTTTGGGTTTTTCATTTTTTATTAACTCATGTGAGTTCTTTGTATATTAATAAAATTAGTCATCTGTCATGTATGTTCCAGTTTCCTCAATCTTACTTGTCTTTTAGCGTTTAAAGTTTTTTTCCCATGTGACTGACCATTTACCAGATAATTCATTTTTCATTCATAGTTCCTGATCTTACTGATTCTCTTAATGAGATCTTCAAAGACCTTCTTTTCTCTGGCTAAGGGTGAGTTGAACTAAAATAGCAACCTTAATTTGCATTTCCGAACTAATTCTGTTCCAAATAGAGTTGCATATTTTGACCTCCAAAACATTATTTCAAAAACTGATATTTCATTCATGATGTATCAGTGGCCAAGTGGAATGTATGAATTCCATTTTCCTGGAGTCACAGTAAGTTAAAACGTTTTATGCTGTCAATAATAATTAAGAAGAATACAACCTATAAGGAGAAGGTGGTCTCAAGTGGCATACCTCTAGTCTGTATATTTAATTCCATTCTATTTGATATTTTATTAAATATTTGAATTTGAATAAAATAAGCATATTTATTAGATATAGTAGTGGTACAAGTTTGGAGGGATGGTTAACATACTCTTCAATAGTTGTCAGATACTCTCAAATTGATTTTGACAGCTTGGCACAATCAGTAAAACTAATAAGATGAAATTTAATAGTGGTAAATGAAAAGTTCTGCAATGAGGTTAAAAAAAACGCCTGGCCAATTAGAAGATGAGAGACACCTGAGCCACTGGCGATTCAAATAAAATTGTTTAGGGGATTTTATTTAATGAAAATTGCAATACTGGTCCATAGACAGAATTGCCAGAAGAGCTAATGAGATCTTAAATTACATTAATAGAAATATTTCATCCAGAATAAAAACAGTAATAGTCCCAGGTGTATGCTACACCAGTATGCTTACATGGAGAGAACAGTTTTAGTTCTGAGAATCATGTTTTAAGAGATACATTGACAAAACTGAGTTCCCCCAAGAATGAAAACTGTGCCACTGGAATATTTAAACTAGTAAAAGAAAACTGTCACTAGGGCTAGAATAATCATCTTTAGATATTTAAAGGACTCTTATGTGGAGACATGATTACATTTATCCTATGGACTGGGATAAATGAAGTCATAGAAAGGGAGACTTCTGTTTAAGAAGAAATTGTCTAATATTTGGATCTGTCCACTTATTGAATTATTTCCTTATGAGAGAAGGAGATTTCCGTCATCAGGAGTATTTAAGCTGAGATGCATGGGTATTGTAAGAAGAGTCAAGCTTTGGTTGAGATCAGATATACAAGATCAGCCACAGGGGATTTATCACATGTAGTTTAAACAGGGCCAATGTTTACAGCGTCAGCGTTAGTCTTATAACAGTGTCACTTGCAATGATCAATACAAACATTCCAACAAGCTGAATTGGAAAGAGGAACAGAGTTTCAGGCTCTCTAGTTTGTGATCCAGCCAAGACTGAACCCTTGGAAGTCTGTTTTGAAGGAGAAAATCATCAATTATATCTGTTAATACAGAAAAAGAGATTAAAAAAAAAACCACTGGTCTGATCTTAACATTTCTCCAATTCCTGAGAATCTAAGATTCTGCATCTAGGCATTTCATTAATATGATTATTCATAAGATGGCTGACTCTCCCACTAGACCCTGAGCCCCTCCCTTAGAGCTGGGAACCATGTCCTCTTGACTACTCTGTCACCAGAGTCTGATTGTGCCTGGTGTATATTTGCTCCTCAATAGGCATTTGCCAAATGAATCAATGAATGAGTGAATGGACAGCAGCACAGCTTAGCCCGGGCTAAGAATGCAGATGTTCTGTTTCTTTAAGGCACCAACAAGAGGAGTGAGCTTTCATATAACAACTAAGTAGCTCCAACTCTGGGGATGGAAAGATTTCTGGAGTAGGGAGCCAGGCATACCATTAGAAATGCTCTCATATTTTCCTGAAATCCTCTGGAGTCCCAGGCCCAGTATTTTTTCTTTTAAATATGAAGATTTATACTCTATGTTGATGTATTTGTTCAAGTGTCTGAATAAATGAATGAAAGCCCATCACCTTGAGGGCAGGCTGTCTCTCTTGGGTTGGGATGCCTACTATTACCTGGTCCCCTCTCTGCTGCCACGCCCTACTTCTGAGACTTCCTCTCTCCCCTGGTCAGTGTGATCAGACAGGGAGGGATTCCAATGGAATGACTGTCTCCCCATCTCACCCCCATCGCCAGTTCTGACTTCACTCTTCCATGCTAGTGGTGACCCTTCTCGCTCACGGACCCACTAGCCACTCCACTGTTGACTTTCCAACCACAAAAGAACTGCCACTTAGGACAAGGTCCAGCCATGAGGAGTCCCCTGCTCAAGTCTTAGGTCCCATCCCCAGAAGTTCATTCCTGCCCCAGGCATTGCTTTTGCTTTTTCCTTATTTGTAACAACCCTTCTTTCCCCTCCCTATTTAATTTTTCCTTTAAGTCCCTCCAGCCAGAGACCTATCTGCACGCAGCCAACAAGTACTTAGCACTGGCCTATGCCACCCACTGTGTTCAGTACTAAAGACACCAGGACAAATGAGATAAACTCTAACTCCTGTTACTCCAGTGCATACTGGAACATGGGCTCATCATCCCCCGACTCACTAAAATTTAATTATCCTTGATTTCTTTACAGTGTTACTTTCCCCTCAAGAGACTGTAAGTTCACTTTCTTAGAAACCTACCACAGCAACCAGCTCCATGTGTGACCCATACCAGGCCCAGGAAATACTTGCCACCAAAGTTGGAAGGGGCAGCTTTTCATGGCTTGACATGACTCAACTCAAACAAAAAGACCTTCAAATCTCATGCTTTTCTTGGATTGGAGATGGGATGGGATTCTTTCTACTTTGACTTTCTCACTGGAGAAAAAAAAAAGTACTATATTTTCAGAATTTTGAACAGGAATTCAAACCATCTCATTTTACCAATCAGAATGGCCATCATCAAAAAAAAAAAAACTACAAACAATGTGTGGTAGAAAGGATGTGGATAAAATGGAACCCGCTTGCAATGTAGGTGGGAATATAAATTGGTACAGTCCCTGTGGAGTACAGTTCCCTGAGAAACAAAAAATAGAGCTACAATATAATCCTGCTATCCCACTCCTGGGCATACTTCCAGAGAAAAACATAGTTCCAAAGGATACATGCACCCCAGTGTTCGTTGCAATATTTACAATAGCCAAGACATGAAAACAATCTACATGTCCATTGACAGAGAAATAGATAAAGAAGATGTGGTACATATACAAATAGAATATTACTCAACCATTAAAAAGAATGAAAGAATGCCATTTACAGCAACACGGATGACCTGGAGATTATCATGCTAAGTGAAGTCAGTCAGAAAAAGACAAATATCATATGATACTGCTTTTATGTGGAATTAAAAAAATGATACAAATGAATTTATTTACAAAACAGACTTACAAATTTATGGTTACCAAGGGGGCCTGGTGGGAAGGAGGCCAGATTGGGAGTTTGGGATTAACATTAACTGTATAGCAGTACACACTTTGGAGGAGAAAATGGCAACCCACTCCAGTGTTCTTGCCTGGAGAATCCCAGGGATGGGGGAGCCTGGTGGGCTGCCGTCTATGGGGTCGCACAGAGTCAGACACGACTGAAGCCACTTAGCAGCAGCAGCAGCAGCAGCAGTACACACTGCTATATTTAAAAATAAATAGCCAACAAGGACCTCCTGTATAGCGCAGGGAACTCTGCTTACTATGCTGTAATAACCTAAATGGGAAAAAGAATAGAAAAAGAATAGATACATGTATATGTATAACTGATCACTTTGGTATACATCTGAAAACAATAAAATATCATTAATCAACTGTATTCCAATATAAAATAAAAATTTCTAAAAATCATCTCCCTTTGTCAGTATTTTTCAATGTAATAATATTGTCTGTACTCCTTCCCTTCCAGAAAACTTGGAGTGTGTGACACTTTTAAACTATGGTTACTGGTTTCTTTTTTTTCCTTCTTTGTGCCTTGGTCCCATTTTACGTTTGGGTTGGATTTTATGTCAGCAAGTAGAAAGACATGAAGAAAGCAAGCTGGATCCAGATGTCAGAAACTCGTCTTCTAAGGCAAAAGACACGTGCCATCAGCTAACAGGCAAGAATACTACAGTAGGTAGCCATTCCCTCCTCCAGGGGATCTTCTAAATCCAAGGATCGAACCTGGGTCTCCTGCATTGCAGGCAAATTCTTTACTGTCAGAGCCACCAGAGAAGACCCTAGCTAACAGGAAGCTCTTTCCCTTTCTGTTGCACCTGACTCTTCTTGTCTGGGAAGCACTCCTCAAAGGGAAAAAATAAACTAAAATATAAGCCATCATTCAGGGTATAAAAAAGATTGTAGATAGCTGGAAAACGGATTATGCAGAGCAACAGGATAAAATAACGCTCAGCACCAAAAGCCAGGGCTGCCCGGGATCAGTTACCACTGAGCCCGTAATGATCTTCTTACATCAAAAGCCCTTTCAAGACATAGCAACAGACCTGCCCTGCAAAGACTCTTGAACCAGAGGAGAGTGTAATCATCAATACTCTAGCCTTTCTCTTTTGTGAGCACTTAAAAAAAAAAGCCCAGCGGAGTAGTGACTCAGGTATTAAGTATCATTTGAAACAATGCCTTGAAACCATAATGCAATCTTACTCCTGAAATGTGCAGTATTTGCTGCCACGGTGTGTACACCTGGCACGTCCGGTTGCTAATAGAATAAATCTGTGATTTTTCTTTTCACATGCCTTCTCCCTTCTTGCTTGGCTGAATAAGCTGCAGATCAGTTGAACTTACCCTGCTTTTCTGTTTTGTTTCAGGATCTGGTATTTGTTTGTGCTTTATTTTCATCTACCTCTTTATAAAAAAAAAAAAAAGAGTAAACCAGTCTGCCTGTGAGAGTATTGACTGGGCTAAGAATGTGGGATTGTATTGCAAAGGAGCTCAGGCCTCCAATGTTATCACTCAGCAGGACTGGGCCCATCAGAAAGCACATGGTGTGCCATGACGTAGCTGGTCTCCAACCACAAAAGCAGACTTTTCTCTGTGAATTAGACAAACCACACAAAAGGCAACAATAGCTAGCATAAACACCATTTAATACTATTCACAGGCTATTGAAGAGATGGGCGTTGACAAAGAATTGCAGCAAAGCCAGGACATTGTGGTCCCATGAAAGGAGGCCTAGTGAACAGGAAGCATCGCTGCAGCGGGCTGACAGTAACCATATAACGGCGGGATTGTGGGGCTGGCATTTACCCCAAGGGTCTCTACAGTCAGAAAAATAAAGAGAAATTAAAGCATAAGGAATCCTCTTTGTGGGCACTTAAGCCCACGAAGCAACACAAGAAGCTATACAATTGTCTTTTCAACACTCGGCTGTGCTTTAGATAATGATGAAAAGGAAACATTTGGGGTGTGCTTACTCGTAGGATTCTGTATCACCCATTGGGAAAACGCATCTATAAAAACAGATGAAATTTTCACAGCAAAAATGAATAGTTGCATAAGCTTTTGCCTCGTTTTAAAACAGGAGGAGCTCACTGCGGCTGGATTAGTCAGGCTGCTCTCCGTTTGTGACAGCCTCTTTCGGGGACACAGAGTGTCCAGGGCAGGACAACTGTCATTTTTCACCAGGTGCATAAAGAAAAGGAAAAATTCAATAAACCTAGGAAAATGTAATAGCTATCTTTAAAATGGTTAAACCTGTGTCTAACAGAAACTAATTTACGTATACTTAAAAAAAAAAAAGTTTACTTATTTGGCTGCCCTGAGTCTTAGTGGTGGCTTATAGGATCTAGTTCCCCAACTAGGGATCGAACCCCAGTACCCTGCATTGGGAGCCGGGAGTCTTGGCCGCTGCACCATCAGGGAAGTGCCGCTAGACATTTAAAGTAGGAATTTAACAAATGTACTTTAATTCTGAAACAAATCTATAATGGGAATCATTTTTTAATGCATCCTGAATTCTAAAAAAAATAAAGCATAATAGATGTACCAAATACATTGAGGAAGGTTAGTGATGGAGGTACAAGACAATTTTAGAATAGACCCTTAAATATTCTAGAATGTCCTTTTTCTAAGGAACCTCGAGAGCCAGGGAGCTGAGTGACCAGCCTTAGTGGCATAACCAGTAATAGCAGCTCAAGTTTGATCCAGGTTCCCTGACTCCCTGTCCTACTATTCCGAATATGGAAATATGTTTTCAATATAGAAATGCTTTTTGGTGTCAAGTGAACTTTTCGGTTGCTATTTAGCGGTTTATCCTTAAGCAATTGATTAACTCCTCTGTGTCTGTTTTACTCTTCATACAATGGGATCAGCCTACCGCATAGAATTGTTGAGAGGGATTGAATGAGTCAATATATGTATTTAGAATAGTGCCCCGTATCATATACATGCTTGCTGTTATTACTGCTTACTTATAGAACAGCAGAGACGGTTTTGAAGATCTGAAAGGACCAGTTCTCAGGTCTTTTAACTGCAAAGCAAAGCTGTTTTTCCAACACTACTTTGATGTCTCTTAAGACCTTAAAAAATACTCTGTAAGCTCAGTGAAACCACCCAATGTCATAGACCATGTATAATAAGGCTCTTGGTAGAATATGGCCATATACATCAAACTCTCTTTCTTTTAGAGAAGTGGTTATCAAATTTTAGTGTGAACTTAAAAAAAAATTTTTTTTTAATTTAAAAATAGTAGAAAGGGACTTTGCTGGCAGTCCAGTGGTTAAGACTCCAGGTGTCAAAACAGAGGGTGCAGGATCAAGCCCTGGTTGGAGAACTAGGATCTCCCACATGCCCCTTGGCACAGCCAAAAGATAAAAAAAACAACAGCAACAACAACAAAATATATTTATAGGAAACAAACTGGGAAGAAATAATTATAACATATGTAATTTTTGGAAAATATTTTAAATAAAAATTTTTTAAAAAGAAGAAGAGTGGGTAGGTCTTTTACCATCACTTTGCAATTCCATAGGTCTCCTATGGGACCCAGGAAACTAAAAATAAAAAATACACACACTTTTTCCCTCACAGATGATTTCTCAGAAAGGCAATCCAGAGATTACACTTTGAGAAAATTTGCTTGAGAACATAAATTCCTTCCTTCCTCCCCACCTCCACCTTCTGGTGTCACCATTTACTTTTCATTTATACTCTGGGTCATCTGCTGCCAGTTAACTTGGTTTGCTTGCAGGAAGGCTAATGAAGAGAAAGATTCTTCCGTACCAGCTAAGGTTAACCAGCAAAGCTAGTTCTGCTTGCACTGAACCTCTTGAGCCATCTCAAAGCCCCCACATCTAACTCTAGCCAAGCACCTTCCAACACGAACAGAATGGACTTGGACTTATGATAGAGGAGTGTAGAGATGGTGGACCACACCTCCGCAATAGGAAGAGCTCCATAAAACACACGCTCCACTGCATGGCAGGTGTATCAGCATCAGACATTCACTGATTCACCTATTGATCATCCTTGTCCAGAACTGGGATTCTGGAAAAAGGAGATTTAAGCTAAACAAGCCACCATACTTCAACCCTCAGGCAGTCTGTGATCTAGTAAGGAAAGGAAAACAAATGCACACTTATCTTGGAATAAAAGGCCCTTTATCTCATTTAGCTTGCTCTGCATCTAGTTTCGCTGTTGGTTTCTACTCTCTCCTGAAGTTGCTTCAAGTAACACAGGGATCCGATAGTGGGAGACAAGCCAGAGCAGAAAAGATAACAGCAGGAAGAGGCCATCTGCTGGTAGTTTTCTCCCCGTCAGCTTCTTCTCTGCTCAGGTCTGTTGGTCTCCTCCTGACAACTGAGTACAGACGCCCTTGCTCTGCCATTTTCGCCCCATCCCAAAAGGCATGCTGAGCCAGCGTTCTGTGCTGGGCCCTGTGCACGGCCCTGATAATGGGAAGGGAATGAAATGGGGCCTCTGCAACCAGGCAGGCAGAGAATTCTCTTAATAGCATGATTTGTTAATATTTTCTTTCTTCCTTTTTTTTTTTTTTTTTGGTTAATATTTTCTCCCTCTGGCTTTCCCTGATGGCTCAGTGGCAAAGAATCTGCCTGCAATGCAGGAGACACAAGAGACATGGGTTCGATCCCTGGGTCAGGAAGATCCCTTGGAGGAGGAAATGGCAACCTGATCCAGTTCTTGTGCCTAAAAAATCCCACAGACAGAGGGAACTGGCAGGCTACAGTCCAAAGGATCACAAAGAGTTGGACATGACTGAGCAACTGAACATACACATATTTTCTCTCCACCCCAAACTGTGCATGAGACCTTTAGAAAAATGACACATTTAATCTGTAGCATAAACTTCGTGCCATTATTACCCATTTATAATGAAGGTTCTAAGACTGGGGGAAGTAAAAAAAAAATTTCCAGAATCACTCTAACACTGGTAAGTGTTAGAGACAAGAATGGGGCCCAGTCTGGTTTTTAAGTTCGCAGTCTTCACTTCTCTGCATATTTGAATTCATATTTTCTGTTCATCTGCTGCATGCCAGGTACAGTGCTAGACAGAGATAAAATGAATTTGCTATACTGAGTTCTATAATGCCAGTGTATTATCATAAATAATGATCGTAAAACAGTGGTTCTCAACCTGAAGTGACTCTGTGATCCTTACCCACTGGGGACATTTGTTAATGTTTGGAGACGTTTTGTTAGGAGCAGAGAATGTGTGGGCGAGGTGGGGACTAGGAGCCCAGAAAGGTAGCAGGAGACGGGCCAGAAGGGAGAATGAACCTGCATGCCCTCCTGAGGGCAGGATCTGTCTATCCAAGTGGAGAGAAGATGCATAAGACATTACAAATATGAAATCAACTCGTTTTGATCAACCACTTCCTGGCACGAAGAAGAGGGAGGCCCAGGTTAGAATGAGGGGGCGGGAGGTGTGAAAAAAAGAGAGAAGCTGTGGGATCAGGTAGGCTGATAAATCAGGCTGATGTCCCATCGGCCTCTACATCGCTTCTTTCACCAACAGTAGGCGATGACCAATATTGATACCGCAGGCCCTATTTTCCTAGATCCGGAAATTAAATCCGTAAATTCATCCGCAAATAAAGTCAACTCTCCCTCGTTCTTTAGGCTCCAGAAGCGCTTGGGAAAGGGGAGCTAGCCTCTCCTCGAGGCTGCTAGCTCCTCTACCGTTCTCGCATTTCCCCTTCTTTACAGGTTTCTTTAAGGAGTAGTTGGTAACCCTTGTTTCCAATGGCAGTAGCCACTGGCAATTTGTTTTCTCCATGACCTTTTAATGAGACTGAACTTTGTAAGAGCCTCGCTGGTCCTAGCACTGAAATCCGACGGCCTTCTTTAAGCTTCTTCTCCTGTGACTAGTTGGCAGTGTTTGACCCCATCAACCTTCCCTTTTCCTAGGAAACCATGGTTTCCATGGCACCAGCTCTCATGCTTCTCTCACCACCATTTTTTGTTTGTGATGGATTTTCCCCGTGGAGCACAGGTTCTGCCTGGCGTGGGGTGCATGGGATCAGTTGCCCCCATCACATGGGACCTTGCTTCCCCAACCAGAAATGAACCCATATTCCCTGCATTGGCAGGCCGGTTCTTAGCCACTGGACCACCAGGGAATTCCCTCACCACCAGTTCTTGAACTCCACTAGGGCTCCCAGAATGGAATTCTCCAAGAGCACATCTCTTCTCACCTTCCAAGAGCACCCTCTTCTCATCTTTTGCCTCACTCTTTCCCTTTGGAAACCTCTTGACTCTATTATCTCACTTAAACACACCGAGATATAAGGCACAGTTCTTGGCCTGTCTTTTCCATCCAATGTCCAGTTCCCTGTCTCCTCTGGGAGAAAAGCTAGTTCCTCCAACTGAGAAAAGCAGTGGCGCACGGGGCAGGGACATGTGCCATCTGTGGGACCTTGGGCATGAAGCTCATTGCCCCGAGCCTCAATTATCCCACACGTTAAATGAGACCATGGGCATTAAATGAATATTAAAGATAGAATAGCTGTAACCAAAAAATCAATCAATAACAAATTTTGGTGAGGATGAGGAGAAATAGAAGTGTTACTGCATTGCTCATGGAAGTGTAAAATAGAACAGCTACTTTGGAAAACAGACAATTTCATAAAAAGTTAAAATTTTATCATCTGACCCAGCAATTTCACTCTTAAGTATCTTCCCAAGAGAAATGAAAGCATACATCCCTACAAGGACTTGTATGCCTTTAGCAGCATTATCCATAGGCATCCAAAAGTGGGAATAATATAAATGTTCATAAAGTAGTGAATGGATATAAAATTTGTGGTATATCCATGCAGTGAAATATCATTCAGCAATAAAAACTGAGCAAAGAACATGCTACAATATTGATAAGGCTCAGAAACATTATACTAAGCGACAAGAACTAAATTCAAAAGATTACATACAGGATGGGGAATACATGTACACCCATGATGGATTCATGTCAATGGATGGCAAAACCAATACGATATTGTAAAGTAAATAAATAAATTAAACTGAAAAAAAAANTCTTAAGTATCTTCCCAAGAGAAATGAAAGCATACATCCCTACAAGGACTTGTATGCCTTTAGCAGCATTATCCATAGGCATCCAAAAGTGGGAATAATATAAATGTTCATAAAGTAGTGAATGGATATAAAATTTGTGGTATATCCATGCAGTGAAATATCATTCAGCAATAAAAACTGAGCAAAGAACATGCTACAATATTGATAAGGCTCAGAAACATTATACTAAGCGACAAGAACTAAATTCAAAAGATTACATACAGGATGGGGAATACATGTACACCCATGATGGATTCATGTCAATGGATGGCAAAACCAATAAGATATTGTAAAGTAAATAAATAAATTAAACTGAAAAAAAAAGATTACATACATTTTGTACTGTTCTATTTGTTAAGAAATGTCCCAAAGAGAAAAATCCATCAGACAAAATACAGATTAGTGGTTGCCTGAGGTTTGATGATGGGAGTGGAGATGGGCTACAAACACCCAACAGATCTTTTAAGAGTGATAGAAATATCCTATAACTGGATTGTAGTGATGTTGCATAATTCTGATTTACCAAAAAATCATTGTTTATATCCCTGGATCAGGAAGATCCCCTGGAAGAGAAAATGAAAACTACTCAAAAGAGTCAGACATGCCTGAGCAACTAAGCACACAGCACACATATTGTTTATAAGTGGGTGAATTTTACATTATTTAAAATGATATTTATTGATATTTTTATCTTCTCAGTAATGCTCACACTTGATGCTTCACTGTTCCTTAGTGACTATCATCTAAAATAAGATGATAGCCCCAGAAATAAGACACAGGCTGCTCTTTGAGAATGAGCATGTAAAAATTGAGAGACAAGAAAGTGTGACTCAGAGGCATGCCTGAACCCCTACATCTGAAGCTGTAATCAAATCAATTGTGTTTTATACATCAGTCTTTCATGAGTTTGGCTTTCATGACTAAACCCTACTATAACTGTCCAACTCTGAGCCCCCTGTGTTAGTTGCTCAGTTGTGTCCTACTCTTCAAGACTCCATGGACAGTAGCCCACAAGGCTCCTCTGCCCACGGAATTCTCCAGGCAAGAATACTGAAGTGGGTAGCCATTCCCTTCTCCAGGGGGTTTTCCTGACCCAGGGACCGAATCCAGGTCTCCTGCATTGCAGGCTAATTCTTTATCATCTGAGCCAACAGGCCACCTAGCAAGATTCATTTGGTTTATCAAAAATATTTTTTAATAGGCTATGTTGAGGTACCCTTCAGCTCAGTTCTTGCTTAAGTCATTACAATATCTCAATTATTGGCATAAAACTCAGACTTTAAAAACACATAATTATACTCAGAATTTTAAAATTCTGTGTGATTGTTAAAATCCAAATAATAATAGACAATGGAGTTGACTATTCTTGACTATATCTTTGTTATGTGAGAGGCCACTAAAACACCAGATCGAAAGCAACTCTGGTCTCTTAAACTTTTAAATCAATTCAATAAACTTAAAATAATCATATTCACATAACATAAAGAATTTATTTTTAAATATAACCGGAAATCAAATATATGCACAAATTCCGACAATATTCATGGTTTATAGCAAATTAAACATTAACAAGATATTACAGGCACGGTTTTACAGCAATGAAGATTTAAATCATTACTTGGCTTGTTCTTGGCATTTAAATAATTATTGAATGCAGAGTCTTGGATGAGTTTACCCTCCTGAGTGGCATACATGAGACATATAGGTTTTCATTTTGTTGATCAAATTATCATAGTATCATATAATTAACATCGATTACCCAGTCAGTAAAACTGGCACTTCTACCCCTTTATCTGAGCCTTATAACAGCCAGCGACCCTAAAAAAGAGGATATTTGCTTCTCCCTGCCCATAGTAAGTGAAAGAGGCAGAAGAACTGGGCGCTCGCTCCTTCAGGGAGTTTATCATGACAGCAGCCTCCAGATGGGCAGAGCTGGCAACTTCCTTGCGGCTGGTGTGAACTGCATGATCGCATGCCTTCCTGAGACGGGACAGCACTGAGGGGCTTTATTTGCTCTGCACCTGCCGTGTGGGCAGCAGCGTTGATTTCTGCTCCCAGAGACCCTCAATGAGTGGACCCATTCACTGGGAATGTGGCCCTGCACATCACGCAGGAAGAAGGACACAGGTCCTCTACCTCTCGTACCCATCAATGATGGAACTTTGATCCTTATATTCCAAGATATTTATTTTTTTCAGATATGGCAGAGACCAGAAACCCACTCACAGCCCTTAATTCTGGATCTATGAGAAATGATGCAACCTAATATTTCATTATTTTTTTAAAAACATGCATTATCAGTCTGCTCCTGCCCACTGACTCATAACAAATTTCTCACAACCAAAAGAAGCAAGTTGAAGGAAAGCATTAAAATGACACTTTCTCTTCTGTTCTTTACTGAAATTTTTCTTTTTCTTTTTTTGGAGGAAATGAGGTAGTTCTGGTAAACTGACCATAGCAGATGGTCATAAAACATTGAACCTGCGTAATGGAAGAGATCTTATAACATCAGCTTACACTTGACTTAGTTAAATTCAGACCTTTCCAGAGGAATAATTTTTATTTCTTTTGCAAAGATCTCTAAGGGAAGAAACTTCCCAAACTCATTTCATACAGTGGTTCATAACTGATGCTCCCAATTCTTTCTGATCCCAATTGAAGTTGGATTTTTTCATGCAGTTCGGGATGATTTTTTCATGTAGTTCTGACCTCTCTTCAACCTCTGGCTCTTATATAACCTTTGCACCTTGGAAGGCAATCAATACATCTCTTTGTGGCAAAGGGATTCTGGCTACCTATTCTTTGATTATTATAAAATCACAGAACATAAGAAATGAAAGGCATGTTAGAGATGTTATGCTCTGACTTCCCTGCTATGTAGAAACCCTCCAATAGCACCAACCCCTACTCAAACAGTCCCAGGGATGGAGGATTCCTTACACCACAGGACAATGGTCTGCTGTAGCACAACCTATATTGTCAGTAAATCTCTAAATCAAAATGATCTTACTTGAATTTGAGTCAGTTCTAGTGAAGAGGATGAACCTAGAGGCTGTTATACAGAATGAAGAAAGTCAAAAAGAGAAAAACGAATATCATATATTAACACATATATATGGAATCTAGAAAGATGGTACTGATGAACCTCTTTGCAGCATAGGAACAGAGACACAGATGTTAAGAAGAGACTTGTCAACGCAACGAGGGGAGGAGAGGGAGGGACGAATTGAGAGAGTAGCATTGAAACATATCTATTACCATATATAAAATAGACAGCTAATGGGAAGTTGCTGTATAACACAAGGAGCTCAATCTGTGCTCTGTGACAACCTAGAGGAGTGGGTTGGGGTGTTACGTGGGAGGGAGGTCCAAGAGGGCGGGGATAGATGTACCCTTACGGCTGATTCACACTGTTGTATGGCAGAAACCAACACAACACTGTAAAGCAATTATCCTCCAATTAAAAAAAATGTTCTTAATGAGAACAGTTTGCCTCCCAGGAACTTCCACTGGGCTCCTAATGGCCTTTCTAGAAAAATACAAAACCTCTTTCTCGTAAGAGCCCTTCAGATAGTTGACAGCATATGTGTCCTCTTCCCCCACTGCCCTAACACTACCCTCATACAGACATTCCAATAACACACACAGCATCACCTTCCCTTACAGATCAGGGGACTGGATTATACCCTAGTCTTTCAGGCTATGGTCCTCATTTGCATTTATGTTGCAATAAAGCTATAGAAATTCCATAAATCACAGTTTAAAAGCTATATCTGTAATTTAAGGACATGAACAGCTAAGTATAAATATGCTAGTAAAGAAAAGCAATCTTCACTTGAAAAGTGGAAGCTCTACAACTGTTTACATCAGTCATCTCCAAAATGAGGTATACCCAAAATAATCTTTGGGATGCAGGAAGAAAAACATAACTTCTACTGATATGTCTTAGTCTAAAGTGAAAGACAGGAACTAAGCCCTACTAATATTTATTATACAAAGCAATACTTGTAATCTCTTTAAGAAGTTTCCACATCACGACAAACTGTAGAAACTTCTTAAAGAGATGGGAATACCAGACCACCTCACCTGCCTCCTGAGAAGTCTGTATGCAGGTCAAAAAGCAACAGTTAGAACTGGACATGGAACAACAGACTGGTTCCAAATCAGGAAAGGAGTATGTCAAGGCTGTATATTGTCATCCAGCTTATTTAACTTATATGCAGAGTACATCACGTGAAATTCCGGGCTGGATGAAGCACGAGCTGGAATCAAGATTGCCGGGAGAAATATCAATAATCTAAGATTTGCAGATGACACCACCCTATGGCAGAAAGCAAAGAACTAAAGAGCCTCTTGATGAAAGTGAAAGAAGAGAGTGAAAAAGTTGGCTTAAAACTCAACATTCAGAAATCTAAAATCATGGCATCTGGTCCCATCACTTCATGGCAAATAGATAGGGAAACAATGGAAACAGTGACAGACTTTATTTTGGGGGGCTCCAAAATCACTGCAGATGGTGACTGCAGCCATGAAATTAAAAGACGCTTGCCCCTTGGATGAATGTTATGGCCAACCTATGCAGCATATTAAAAGGCAGAGACATTACTTTGTCAACAAAGGTCCATCTAGTCAAAGCTATGGTTTTTCCAGTGGTCATATATGGATGTGAAAGTTGGACTATAAAGAAAGCTGAGCGCCGAAGAATTGATGCTTTTGAACTGTGATGTTGGAGAAGACTTTTGAGAGTCCCTTGGACTGCAAGGAGATCCAACCAGTCCGTCTTAATGGAAATTGGTCCTAAATATTCATTGGAAGGACTGATGCTGAAGCTGAAGCTCCAATACTTGGGCCACCTGATGAGAAGAACTGACTCAACTGGAAAAGACCCTGATGCCGGGGAAGATTGAAGACAGGAGGAGAAGGGGATGACAAAGGATGAGTTGATTGGTAAACTCCAGGAGTTGGTGATGGATAGGGAGGCTGCAGTCCATGGGGTCACAAAGAGCTGGACACTTCTGAGAGACTGAACTGAATACTTGTATATACTTTATAAATAAGCATGAATAGGTGAGGGGTTGGAGAAGGCAATGGCAACCCACTCCAGTACTCTTGCCTGGAAAATCCCAGGGACGGGGGAGCCTGGTGGGCTGCCGTCTATGGGCTCGCACAGAGTCGGACACGACTGAAGCAACTTAGCAGCAGCAGTAGCAGCAGGTGAGGGGTACATGTTCAGATTCCCTTAATTATGGAGACACACTATCAAGTATGTCTTGAGACCTTGGTTTTATCACCTATTAATTCACTAATCTAAATTGAAAATTTCTATAAGGAAAGCAGAACATTAGTGTCCTACTGCATAGCAGAGACATTTCCCAAGGTAATCTAAGATCATGTCAACAAAAAACACATCAGGAATACATTTTAATGTGTTTTCAATAGCTGTTTCAATAGCTAGGTCAAATAGACATAGTTTGTCTAAACCTCTCCAAAATAGCACGGATGGAAACAATAGTTAGCTAATAACCTTACAAAAATGCGTGTGGGTGCTAAGTCGCGTCAGCTATGTCCAACTCTTTGTGAACCTATAAACTGACCGCAGCCTGGCAGGCTCCTCTGTCGGTGGGATCCTCCGGCAAGAATACTGGAGTGGGTTGCCATTGCCTCCTTTAGATCTTCCCAACCCAGGGATCGAATCTATGTCTCAATCTCAGGATTGAGATGGGCAGATGAAGTCTTTACCACCAGTGCCACTGGGAAGCCTTAATCAAAAAGGTATATTCGAATACCAGTTTAATCAAACTACAAATCATCGATTTACCTTTTTTATTTTAACAAGACAACAGTAAAAGTTACCTGAGTTGAGAGAATATTTTTTCTTAGAGATTGTTGATAATGACTGTTTTTATCTTTTCTAATGCCAGTGCACAAAGCAGACACAGACTGTGTTTCATCCAGGGACATAGCTCATAAGTCAGGATATTTTATTACAAATACAAGCTCTGTGATTTTTCTTTACCTTCATGAATAAAGTGCTAATGTTTTATATTTTTCTCCCTCTTTAAAATGAGGCCAGTGGCATTAAGACACAAGGAAACATCTCACTTAAAAGAAGAAAGCAACCATAGTTAGGAATTAAGGGAAATAGACTTAAGAAGTGAGACAGTGAGCAGTGAGGAGTAAGGCCTTATGGAGAGGTGAACCAAGCACAATTGTTTGAAAAGTGTTTACGCTCTCAATTCACAAGTGATATTTACATATGGCAGTGTCAGTAATAACAGCAACTCATCCTCAGAGTGGAACAGTTCACTCTAAGATGAAGGCAAAAGAAATACTTCCGACTCATGTTAATTATTCAGTGAATCTGCAGCACTTCTTTCTTAATGAGTAACACAAACACACACCAAAAGCATTGAACAATTACATATTAATTTTCCTCTGATTTTTTTTTTCAAGGATAGTTGATTTACAATGTTGTGTTAGTTTTGTGTGTACAGCAGTGACTCAATTTTATCTATATATATTCTTTTTTCAAATTCTTTTCCACTATAGTTTCCTGTGCTAAATGGTAGGTCCTTGCTATTTATCTATTTTATATATAATAGTATCTATTAATCCCAAACTCCTAATTTATTCCTCCTCCCTCTTTCCCCTCTGGGAAAACATAAGTTTGTTTTCTGCATCTGTGAGTCTAATTCTGTTTTCCTCTGATTTTTAAAAGACAGCTATTGTGTTATCAGAACTGAGGAGTCAGAGGTGATAATTGCTCATATTTAGCATGTATTTTAATAAATGTCGGCACCTTCCTTTTTGTATGTGATGACACCAACTGTATTGCTCCTCTCTCCGTTCTCCTGTGACGCCTTCAGCAGTGGAGATGGAAGCTGAGTGCCAAGGCCTGCAGACAAAGCAGAACCCTGAAGATGCTAACACGCTCCAGAGGACTAGCGAGCCTTGCCACCCTCCTTCTTAGCCATTCCCCTCAAAGTCCGACCAACAAATAGAGCCCAGCACCAATACGCCTTCCGCCCGGAAATTCTCTGATGAAGCTGCCTGATTTGAATCCTAACTAGAAAAACCAAAGGATTCCAGCTCAGACTCCAGGGGAAGATGAATAACATAAACGGCCTTCTCCCCTGGAAAAAAAAAAAATCTAATTATATGTGTATAGATTTTTTAAAAGGTTGGCACTGAATACTCAAAAATATATTAAAGTCATATTTACCCTCAATAGGAAAACTGAAAGGGGAAATGATATTCTGAGACAAAAGGCCAACTTTAAAATTCGAGAGACGATGGCAGTCACAAAATGCAGGCATGCGATGAAAGGGTGCCCATAAAATGCTGACAACATCCTTCTCATCAGACCTGTAGGGAGAGTTCAGAAGCTAAAAACCATCATCCGTTCACTGTCCCCTTCTGAGCATCTTCTCAGTAAGTGGAAGCTCCTTTTCTCACCTTGAACTTAATAAAAAAATCTTTTTGAACATGAGGGGTTTTTTTGTTGTTAGTGATGGTTATGGATTTGCTATATACCTATCCTAATGAATTCAACAGTTGCTAATATATTGTCATTACTAAAATTAATATAAATAATAACATAGGAAGGCAAGACAGCATAGTACTGAGAACATGAACTGTGGACTCAGAAAGGCCTGACTTTGAGTTCTGATTTTTTTAGTTGACCAGAGAAGTGCTTACGGATCCGGGTCAAATCTCTATGACATTTTATAAATATAGGCACCAGCAAAGCAGTCTTTAAATACTAGATGCGTGATATTCAAGAAGACATTTTGGGGCTTGCCTGGTGGCTCAGTGGTAAAGAATCCACCTGCCAGTGCCAGAGACTCGGAATCGATCCCTGGTTTGGGAAGAAACTGCATACTGCAGAGCAACTAAGCCCGTGCGTCACAACTATTGAGCCTGTGTTCTACAGCTCAGGAACCACAACCACGGGGCCTGCACGCAACTACTGAAGCCCACGTGCTCTTGCGCCTGTGCTCTGCAACAGGAGAGGCCACTGCAAGGAGGAGCCCTTGAGCCATAACTGGAAAGTGGCCCCCACTTGGAGCAACTAGAGAAAAGCCTACACAGTGGGGAAGACCCAGCACAGCTAAAAATACATAAATAAATAAATGCAATCATTCTTTACAAAAGAGATTTTGCCACCAACTTTAAACACAAATATTTTGATCGTTCAGCCTCTACATCCCAGGACACTATTCATCTAGATTCCACAGCTTAGAATACTTAAATTCATCATCTACTAAGCCAGGCAGAAAATGTTCATTAAACATAAAAACGATTCCTGAGAACGTGCAAGTGATATCACATGATGCTGAAGTGAAACTCCTGTTACTTGTATTTTGATGCCTGGTCTTGTGTATCAAATTGCATCAAAACTTAGCAGCTTAAAACAACAAAAATTTGATCTCACAGTATCTGTGAGTAGAAATCTGGGAGCAGCTTATTAACTGGGAGATTCCAGGTGATTCTCAAGAATCACCTCTCTTGGTGATAGTACTTCCCTCATGACTCAGCTGGTAAAGAATCTGCCTGCAATGCAGGAAATGCAGAGGACGTGGCTTCTATCCCTGGATTGGGAAGGTCCTCTGGAGGAGGGCATGGCAACCCATCCCACTATTCTTGCAGGGAAAATCTCAGGGACAGAGGACTCTGGCAGTCCATGGGCTCACAGAGTTGGACAAGACGGAAGCTACTGAGAAGCTACAGTCCTCTCGATATAAGCCGTGAAACAGGGCTGCTGTCTCATCTGAAAGCTTGCCTGGGAGATGATCGGCTTCCAGGCTCCCTCATGGAACTGGTTGTTAGCAGGGATTTTAGCTTTCCTCTTCATGGGCACTCCATTGGTTGCCTGAGTGTCTTCATGAAAGGGCATCTGGCCTCTCCAGTTCCTTTGTCAACTATCAGACTGATGGCTGCTATTTCTTGCCTTGTGAGCCTCTCCAACCAATAGTGAACGATACAGCAACTAGCTTCCCCTAGAGTTAAGTGAAAAGAGAGAAAGATTAAGAAGGAACCCAGTTCCAAAAAAAGTGAAAGTGTTAGCCGCTCAGTCGTGTCCAACTCTTTGCGACCCCATGGACTGTAGTCTGCCAGGCTCCTCTGTCCATAGAATTCTCCAGGTAAGAATACTGGAGTGGGTTGCCATTTCCTTCTCCAGGGGATCTTCCCAACCCAGGGATCAAATTTGCATCTCTTATGTCTTCTGCATTGGCAGGCAGATTCTTTACTGTCTGAGCCAGCAGGGCAGTCCTGAAACCGTTATCTTTTATAACCTAATCCAGGGAGTGCTGTGCCACGACTTCTCTGTATCGTGTTGATCACACAGACAGTTCTGGTACAGTGTGGGAAGGGATGACACCTAGATGCAAAGACCAGGAGGTGGGGATTATTGCATGCTGTCCCGGGGGCTGGCTACCACAGTCCTATCAGGTAGCAGCAGAATGGGCTTTTCTCTACTTTAAGGCTGTGGACTTTCTCAAAGAAAACAGACAGCTTCATGGTTGTGGGAAGGAAAGCTCTTCCTTAGAGTAAATCAGAGAAAAAGATTTACTCATAGGCTTTTGAATGTGAAGTCATTCAAGAAGATACATAGTGTAGTTATTACGTTTCTATAGTGAAAACACTTTTTTGTGGCTACGGCTTTTCTACATGGAATGAAAGAAACAGATGATTCAGAAAACTCACCTATAGATACCACAGTCTCCAAAACATGTTTAGTTTGTGAACAAATCTAGTCAGGAGCTAAATTTTCAAGAAAAATAACTTTGATTCATAGAATTTTGAATCGGGGGGCTACCTGGAGCCGTGTCTTCATTTTATGGGTGATGAAAGGGGCATCTTGATGAGTAACTGCCTTCCCAAGGGGACACTGAGACAGAGGGAAAAGTTGAAAAGGAATTCTCATACAAATGATATTTCCAGTTATTTTTTAACGAGGAACAGCTCAGACTAAGACTTTGTCAGTACATTGCACAGGCTTATTTTAATTCATTCAACAGATACTTAGGGAGGCCTCTCTGTCCCAAGGAAAAGAGAAATAAAGATAGGACTTGGTTCCTGTCTTCAAGGAGCCTATCTTCTCGAAGGGGAGAGGGAGGATCAAGCATGAAGTGTAATGTCAAGACAGTCTGGGGTGTGATCACACGTGGCAGGTAGCAGTTGAAACGAACAATGACTGGAAGGTGACAGGTGGTGCTTTATTGACCATCTGAGTAAGTATGGGCCACTTAAGCTGAGTGTCTGCAAGCTTATTTCATTTATTAAGCTAATGCTTCTGTCTTCCAAGTTATTTGCTAGAGTAATGAATTTTTAGATAGAGTATAGTTAGGGATTGCTTTGAGCCCTGAGAATATTGCCCTTTCACTGTAAGTTAAATACTTGAGACCTGGATTATAATAAATGATACCATGGACAGAGAGATGTG
>SJYV01043476.1:288648-325574 GCA_006410875.1 Neotragus pygmaeus | reverse complement strand
TTTACTCATAGGCTTTTGAATGTGAAGTCATTCAAGAAGATACATAGTGTAGTTATTACGTTTCTATAGTGAAAACACTTTTTTGTGGCTACGGCTTTTCTACATGGAATGAAAGAAACAGATGATTCAGAAAACTCACCTATAGATACCACAGTCTCCAAAACATGTTTAGTTTGTGAACAAATCTAGTCAGGAGCTAAATTTTCAAGAAAAATAACTTTGATTCATAGAATTTTGAATCGGGGGGCTACCTGGAGCCGTGTCTTCATTTTATGGGTGATGAAAGGGGCATCTTGATGAGTAACTGCCTTCCCAAGGGGACACTGAGACAGAGGGAAAAGTTGAAAAGGAATTCTCATACAAATGATATTTCCAGTTATTTTTTAACGAGGAACAGCTCAGACTAAGACTTTGTCAGTACATTGCACAGGCTTATTTTAATTCATTCAACAGATACTTAGGGAGGCCTCTCTGTCCCAAGGAAAAGAGAAATAAAGATAGGACTTGGTTCCTGTCTTCAAGGAGCCTATCTTCTCGAAGGGGAGAGGGAGGATCAAGCATGAAGTGTAATGTCAAGACAGTCTGGGGTGTGATCACACGTGGCAGGTAGCAGTTGAAACGAACAATGACTGGAAGGTGACAGGTGGTGCTTTATTGACCATCTGAGTAAGTATGGGCCACTTAAGCTGAGTGTCTGCAAGCTTATTTCATTTATTAAGCTAATGCTTCTGTCTTCCAAGTTATTTGCTAGAGTAATGAATTTTTAGATAGAGTATAGTTAGGGATTGCTTTGAGCCCTGAGAATATTGCCCTTTCACTGTAAGTTAAATACTTGAGACCTGGATTATAATAAATGATACCATGGACAGAGGAGCCTGGTAGGCTACAGTATATGGGGTTGCAAAAAGTTGAAAACGATTGAGCAACTAATCCTTTCACTTTCAAATGATACTTAAATCAAAGTTAACCATTCTCAAACTTTTGTTGTATCTGTATATTCCCTCATTAAGCAACTGACTAATATCCTCCACAAGCCAGGCACTGAGCTTCATGCTGCCAAGATTATACCTAAACACCACAAGGAAGTATAGACTTGAAAAGTTAAACTAAAACCCCTCAGTCTTCTGGAGGTGAAAGAAAATATATGAAAGTATTTGTTGCTGCCATGCTGGATCTGCTAGAGTCACTCTTCTTTGAAGAAATCCTTTAGGGTGTGTTTCCTTAACACATAACGTACAGGAGACATTAGTCAACCTGGTGATGTCAGAGAATGGACTTTGATTTCCAGAGTGTATCTGTGATAAGTATGTTTTCTCTCCTCACTGATCACGAGAAACTGGAGCTGGAAGGAAAGCTTGAGTCAGTGATGGGAAGTCATAGCTATTTCCTTGTGTGTGTGGTTCATCAGAGTGTTCAGGTTTTCCCAGGACTGTCTTGTTAATGGCTGAACGAACTAAACGCCAATCAGGAGCAAACCACTTTGTTTCCCATGAATACGTCCACTTCTGTGACCTAGAGCCTTTGGTCAAATCCCATCTATTTAGGGGGGAATTCAGGGACAATAGATTAATGGTATTAATATTTCTCTCTTCACCTCCTGGAGGGCTGGTATTTTTCAGGAGAAGGTGACATCAGTGTGAAACTCACCCCTCTTAAGCTTTCAGAAACCTGTCTTCTTATTTAAAGATTAGATTATCCTTCTCCCATTGTTTTCTATTAGATTTTGTTTCCTTTCTCCTTTTTGGGGAAGGCCAGTTCACTATTTTTAAAAGGTGATGGACCATGTCAGGATTTAAAACGTGAAAGGAAAGAGATTGGTTTGGATTTTCTCACTCTCTTTGTGTGCTCTAAAGCTCAATAAACTTCGAATGGTGACTGCAGGTATAGGGGTAGAGGAGAGCTTTTGTATCCTTAGAAAACGTAGGTTTCAGTTGGATTATAGAGGTAGTCAAGAGATAGGGGGAAAAAAGTTCAAATAGCACTTCAACTACTTTCCATGTCAATGGATCTGTATCAGCCATGTTCCACTGCCATAAGAATCAGCATGTTCAAATATTGATAAAAAAAAATTTTTAAAGGAGCACAATACCAGTTATCAAAAAACTGGATGAGTTTGTTGTAATGAAGACAGGACTGTATGTAGTTTATATTCAAGTTTATGAATTTTTCTGAATACTGAATAAATTGTCAAAACTGTACTGAAGCTCTATGTGAAAGGATCAGTCCAAACTGTTAATCTGCCTGATACATCTTTTTGCGTTTTTTTTTTTTTTAAAGACTAAGCAAAAAATTTAAGCTCTTTCCAGCACAACTGTATAGATTCATTGGGACTTGGCAATATTCACGGATGGTGTAGATCTACTGTTACTTTCTTTAGGACAATTTAACAAAATAACAGTGTATAGCATATCTAAGGCAAGGGGTAAAACCAAGATGTGCAATTCTCATCACAGGTTTATATTATAAGAGGGAATTTCTTTAGTCTACACTTAAAATATGAAACTAAGCAATGGCCATTGGTCAATATTTATCAGCATATATGCTTCCCCAGTTTCTTTACCACTTAATATTTGTTACGAGAGCAGAGCTGTCTGTGGCTACTCAAGGGTTAAAATATTAATTTATTAAAATTTTCCAATTTCAACCACTTGAGTTTTGGAGAAGCGGGGGATTTTTGTGAGAGACAAGAATCAGGGAGTTAGCAGCCTTGAGTTCACAGCCAGTGAATTTACTTTTTTCACAGTTACTTTGCACTATTCACTTCTAAGCACTTAGCCTAGCCCTCCCTTTCCTAGACAGTTGTGTATATCAGAAATGACTGGGAAGGGACTTCCCTGGCTTCTGGTCCAGTGGTTGAGATTTCATACTCCAATGCAAGGGGCACAGGTTTGATCCCTGGCCGGGAAACTAATCTTTCACATGCCACACACCACAGCCAAGAAAAATTTTTAAAGAAATGACTGAGAAAAATATAACGTTATCCTGTGCATTAGGGACTGAAGACAACGCTTCTAGCCAAGACTAAGGGATGGCTAAATGAGACGTGGCACTATCACTCTTTTGTTGTGACGACTCTCCAATTTGGAGATATGAATGTGTGTAATAATCTGTTATCACATAGCCAACGCTGCCCATCACTCTTTCTCTTCATGTCTTTCTCTTTGGGTCCACATATGGATTAAAGGGAGGATAAATTAATTAACTATGCATAATTACCGAATTTTCCAAACACTCACAGACTTTAACATTGGAAGCAAAAGCAGGCTGTACATCGCTAGCTGTCGGTGTAGACGGTAGATAGGCATCACTTATTGTAAATCTATTCCCACAGAGGGATTAAGTGAATTCAAATTCAAATTATGTAGCCACAATATGCTGTCCAGTGTGAAGCTTCGTAAAAATTCCTCATTGGGAAAATGGAATAATGCTTTAAATACAGGATATTTGCCAAAATTACACTAACCACCAGGTGCATTTAGGTATCGAAAGATAATGAATTTAGAGAATATGGGACTTATACAACTTTTAAAGTTTTGTGATTGGGTAATTCTGTTATTTGGCTAGAGGTATTAATTTAATTAAATGTACAAGAGGACTTTCTCCCAATACCCAGAGAAGAAGATTTGCATTTCAGAAAATTATCACAGCTTGTTATATAATTGCAGCCGCTGGGGCTGGATGCTTTCAACAATGCCCCAAATTTTCTTCTGCCTCCTGCTTCTCCAATGTAATACACCTCCCCTTCAAAGTCTCCCAGCCTATCATTTCCTGAGACTCACATCTTCCTGTAAGAAGCAAGTTTGTGGGCTCATTAATAGAAAACTTAGAGGGTTCAATCCATATTAATCTAATTGGACATTTTTGAGCAGGACAAGAATAATAATGGGATTAATTATTGTAATTTGTGCAGCTGAAATATACACATAAATAGGCAACCTGTATTTTTCTATATTGCCGGTGGAAGATGAATTTCAGACATTAGGACCTGGGAGAGCCGGGAGCTGCAGCTGCGGAGTGAGTGCCCCTCCCATGGTTCTGGCCAGCAGCCCCGACATCTTTGCACAAAGTAATCACAGATCACAGCATTTAATCACTGAAAACAAGCACTCCAGAGGACAGCGGTGTCAATATCCCACTCTCTCATTATCTGTTTGGATTGCACATCCACACTGTCAGATAAACAGAGTGGAAAATTAAGATTAAAAATATGGTAATTTCATTTCAGGCAGCAGGCACCACTCACTGCCCCTATTATGCTATTGATTACCTCTGAATTCAATTTTTCTTTCAATGCAAACTTTAATCTGTTTGCTACCCAGCAATTCAACTCCCCAAGGGCTATTTGAGAGTAAGTAACCATTTAATCTGATGCTAACTGAAAAATCACCGTCCTTAATGAATTGTGTAAATCATTCAGCTCTAAAGCACCTTTGACTTCTATTTCATTTTTTATTTTCTACTCAATATAGGAAAGGATCCGCGTGTGAATAATTACAAAGTAGCAAGTATTTTTACATAGAGCAAATATGATAAAAACCCTATTATAGTGGGGCATGTGTAATGAACAGTACTTTTTAATTTCAAAATAGCTATTCATTAAAAAAGAATGGAAGATTAAAAAGAGAGGCTCAAAGCTCAAGGTAAAAGTTGATAGACATTGTAATTACATGGTTAATTTCAAAGATTTATATGCTGTTATGATTTAAAAGGAATTTTTATGACCTGACATTTTCATTGGAGAAGATTTTTTATTTAAAATTAATCTTCGAGCTCCTATTCTTAATTATTTCTTGGCAAGCGATAAATGGGAATACAAAAAAAAGTCCTATATCAAATATTAAGCAGAATAAATGCCGGCGAAATCTCGAACAGGAGTAAAGTGGTTTTTACTTATTTGAAAGGCTTTACATTGAAATCCCAGGTTGAAGGAATTTGTGGGAAAGAGCTGGAAATCATTGGCCCATTTAAGGGCGCAGCAATCTGACTGCAGTGCAGCATTTATGACATTTCAAAATATCAACTTGGAGAGAGGGTTTTGCTCCAGCGATTTGATTGTCTTTCGAGCTGGTGTTAAGAGTTTGCAACAGGTCTTTTTCTCGGCTGGTCCCAGACCCCGAGGACTCCCTCGGAGAAAGGGTGGGGGGCCGAGCCAGCCCGGCCTGCCTCTTCCATCCGTGCGGGAGGAGCCGGAGCCGGAGCCCGGTGCTCGCCCGCGCCTGGTGGCACCTCTGCAGAGGCCGGGGCGATGCCGGAGGCCGGCCGCTCCCCGCTGACCAGTGACACTATGACGATCCCCGCCAAGTTCAGGGCCGCGGGGGACGACGTGGAGGGGTCCTGATTACCCGGCCTAAGGGGCACCGCGCGGCCGCAGAGGGTGGCGCGCGGGGGCCGATGGCGGACTGGGGGTCTCTGTTAGCCCAGTGCCCCCATCCCGCTGCCGTCGCGAGGTCGCGACCTGGGCGCCCCTCACTCCCTCGCCTCCTCGCGGGGGACCGCGGCTGCCAGCGAGGCTGCTGCCGAAGTTCGGGGACGAAGACTGCGTGTCATCTCGCTTCTCCTGGCGCGTCCACGCTCCACCGGGGCGGGGGGACTTGAGGCCCCGCTTCCCCATCTTCACCTCCCCTTGCTGCTCCTCCGCAGGTGTTGGGCACGGTCCCTGGCTCCCCCTTCCTGCCTTCGTCCCTGCACCTCCCTCCGTGGGTGGGGGGTCCTGGGCGCTTGGGGAGCGGGTACCTAGGAGACGAGGGGCGGGGTGCCTAGAGGGGAGACCGCTGTCGGAGAGCAGAGGGAAGCAAAGAGCTGGCAGCGATTGCATCCTCCAGGCCCTGGAGGAGCGAAGTTGTGCCCTCCCCGGGCGAAAGGGGGACCCCGAGGGAACTCGGGGACGCGGAAACCTTAACTGCTGGGCGCGCCGGCAGGGTCCGTGGTTATGCGCCGCGCCTCCGCCTTCCGCGGCCACTGGGCCTCCGCCTCGAGCTCAGGCTGAGGCGGCCGTGCGCCCCAGGGCGGCCGATGGCCGGTCTCCAGGCGCTTCCGAGGTTTCCTCGGAAGTTCCCTTGCTTGCGCTCCGCAGCCCGCGGGCAGGCGTGGTACAGCCCAGGCTCCGCGGGTCTGCGCTCTAGAGCCCACATCTTCACCGGGGCTCTGCTCTCGCAGCAAGCACATCACTTCCCGGGGGTGGGGAGGACCGGAGAGAGGGAGCAAAGTCCAGCGCGAGCGCCTGAGCCAGGAGGTCATCTCAGCTCCATCTGAGCTTGCCCTTTGGCTGTGACCCCGCGTAATTTAAGAAGAGTCTGCACAAAGTTCGGGGCCGGGGAGGAGTCCTGGGGTGGAATATACAAAAAGTCAGCTGTGCCGGCCAAAAATGGAGAAAGGAATTCTATCCTGCACCCAGCCCTGGCTCTGAAATTCTGAACTTGAGCTGGTGGGTGTTATTTCAGGTCAACCACGGTTCTGAGAAGGCAGGAGGGCCAGTTTCTCCCCCTTCTGCTTCAAAGTACAAACCAACTGAGCCTCCAGGGCAGTCATTGCTCCAGATCAAAACCCCATCATGTGCTCTAGGGATTTCCACTTGCTCGGGGTAGGAAGGAGAGTGGGGGATAACAACTCTGTAGATTTGGTTTTCTTTTATTTTTTTTTTGAATCAACATTAGCAAAGACTTATTTCATTTATTAGATATTTATCGAGCATCAGACACTGTGCCAGGCAGAACTCTGTCACGGTTCAGGTAGTTTTTAAAAGCGTTTTATTTTGTAGAAAGCAGTGAGTGGCTGCATAACAATACGTATTTTAAATACGTGCACTCCAACTGGCTGTAATAGTTTCCTTAGAAATCATCTGAACTAGACTGTCACTGATGGTTTAAAGATTGTGGATCCTAGAAATTATCAACCACTAGGTTCTGCCCTGAAAGTGATCTCAGCTCCCTGCTTGAAGCTATAACTTTTTTAATGTATTTAAAACTATAACCCTTAATAGATCAGAAGCCTGGGAATTCTAATGAGTTTTGATATAGAACAAATTTTGACTATACAGGCATCCCTATGTTTGAAACGGTATGTTTTAAGAGTTTTATTTGCTTTTTCCAAAAACTGCCAAAGGCCAGCATGTCCATGAGGCAGCACATTTTTCAATTTTGAAATATTGAGTTAAATGTAAACGTCAAAAGGAACAGGAAAGCAACATTTGTTCTGATCTTTGCTCTAAAAGTGCCTGAGCCAATTTATTTTTTAGTTGTTGATTTTTAAAGGAACACTTTCACCAAGAGGTGGCATGTCTAGGAGCTGAGCCCATTAGGTTTGCATTTTCTCAATCTGAAAACGAATGTAAAGCAGCAATATTTGTAAATTTGGTATTATGATGATGTATGTAAATTGAATACTTAACTGCAAGACCTTATTAAATATTAATAGTCTGATGTGTCACGTAATATGACAAAAATGCAGATTTATGTTCTTTTTCTTTTCTTTTTTTCAGATTTATGTTCTTCAGTCTGTTTTCTCTGATGTCAAGTGAATTGTACTGAAGTCTTATAATACTGAAGATACACTATCGGTACTGAAAAAGTGAAGATTTTCTATCATCAGCCTATGTTTTTTTGATTTTTTTTAAAAGTTATGTTCTGTTATGTAAATGGTCATTTCTTCTGGTCTGCGTATTGGGTGACAGGATTCGGAGAATAGTTGCTAGGAATACAGGCATGTCTCGTTTTACTGTACTTCACTTTATTGCATTTCATGGATATTGTGTTTTTTACAAATTGAAACTTTGAAGCAACCTGTGTCTATCATCCTTCCGTGCCATTTTTTTCGAAGAGCATTTGTTCACTTCATGTCCCTGAACCCCATTTTGCTAATTCTCACAGTATTTCAAACTTTTGCATTATCTTTACATTAGTTATAGTTATCTGTGATCAGTGATTTTTTTAATGTTACTATTATACTCATTGGAGGCTTAGAAGATGGTTAGTACTTTTAGCAATAAAATATTTTTAATTAAGATATATAATTTTTTTTACTTTAGTGGTGAATAATCTGCCTGTAATGCAGCAGATGCAGGTTCAATCCATGGGTCAAGAATATCCCCTGGAGAAGGAAATGGCAACCCACTCCAGTATTCTTGCCTGGGAAATCCCTTGGACAGGGAAGCCTGGTGGGCTACAGTTCACAAGGTCACAAAAGAGTTGGACACGACTTGGAGACTAAACAACAACAACAGTTATTTTTTAAGATATGATGCTATTGCACACTCAGCAGGCTACAGTATAAACATAACTTTCATAAGCTCTGAGAAGCCAAAACATGTATCCCCTGCTTTATTGCTGCATTTGCTTCATTTTGGGCTTCCTTTGTGGCTCAACTGGTAAAGAATCCGCCTGCAGTGCAGGAGACCTGGGTTTGATCCCTGGATTGGGAAGATCCACTGTCGAAGGGAAAGGCTACCCACTCCAGTATTCTGGCCTGGAGAACTCTATGGACTGTATAGTTCATGGGGTCACAAAGAGTCAGACATGACTAAACAACTTTCACTTTCACTTTATTTCAGTGGTCTGGAACTAAATCCCCAATATCTTAAAGGTATGCTGATAACTACAATGATCAAAAAACAGGTTGCTACTCTCAGTATAAGGCTTACTTCCTTTTCTAGAGGAGTTTTTCTTCTTCCTCTGTCCTTCACATATGTTTTAAAAAGAGCCGTGTGCATGAGTACTTTTAACACACAAATATCACATTCCTTTGCTTTTAAAAATTGCACACAGGGAAATAAGAAGCAACATTAGTAGAGTTGTCACTTCCCAGGTACCTGTGAGAGTTACTTTGGAAATCAGGCCCTGATGGTTCTCTAGGTGAAACATTTCTAAATCTAAAGCTGGCCTGGAAAAAAAAAAAAAAAGCTAGTCTGACCATTAGCACCAAGAAGCACTTAGGGTCTCCATCAAGGCAGGGCTGTGTCAGTGATACTGCCCAGAGAGGACGCAGGTGTCCATCTGGGGAAGATGAGAATCAGCCAAGAACTCTGCCGAGTGGATCCCACACATCTGAGTTCCCAAGGACGGGGGACCAGCTGCCTGGCAAATGCTCATCCATAGAGAGTAGTAGTTCTGCCCTGGAAACATGTACAGAAAATAAATGACACACGTGTTCATGATTAGCCTAGATGAGGGAGTTCTGGCAATCTTTTGCAAGGAGGTAGGCAGATCCATGGGGAAAAAAAAAGTATTTTAAAGGTGTGGGTGTAAATTATAAGAATGCTCAAAACTGGATGAAAAGGTAGAGAAGAGAAAAAATATCAGGACTTGGGTGCCTGTTTGTTAATTCATTTGTTCAGTAAATGTTTACTGAGCAACTGCTAGCTCCAGGCACTGGTCAAGCTTTGGGGATATGGCCCCTTCCTGAAAGGAGCTAACGTTGCATTCATTAAAATCAATGCCTCCCATTGGTTGAGTTGCTCAAAGGAAAAAGCAGTTCATCATTTATTACTAGGTGCAAACTCTGCTTTGCTTTAGGACTGGAGTGTCCCTCTGGTCAAGAAAACCAAAGAAATTCCAAATGGTGTTTTGCCCACTGATTCATTCAAATTCAGTCCCCAAAGGCTGTCCAGACTCATCAATTTTCACATAAAGGAAAATTTACATTTCAAGCCCCTACATCTGCAGTGAGGGTATTAGAAATATTAGCTCATTTAACCTACAAATGACACTTCAAGACTGTTTTTATCACTTTCTCACAGGTAAGGAAAATGATGCTCAGAGATGCTACATTTCTTACTCAAGCCGTACAGCTGTTTAGTGAGAGAAGTATGTTTTGAATCTAAATTGATCCTCCCAAAGCTTAACTCTCCTCCAGCATTAGAACCTGTGGAATTATGTGGATTCACCTTATAAACTGCAAGGTATTATGTAAATGTAAGTGAGGAATCTCTACTGCCCATTAGCTCTGAGTTTATTTTAAATACCAATTCTTCTAGTGATGAAATAAAAGACGTGACTATCATTTCATTATCGTTAGTGAAATGATTCTTAGGCATCTTTCTCTCATGTGATTTTTTTTCACTTGAATTTTTGATATAGAGATGGATCAAAAATAACTTATCTTTCTATCCATAGATATCTATCATTCCTACCCCAAGATGACTTGTTCTGAAAAATTTGTGTTCTCAAGCTAATACCTCTGATGTAGGCTCTCTCTGTGTTATTCTACTATGTTAAAAATTGAGTTCCTTCTAATTAAAGCACTCCTCCAAAAATAATTCAAATAGAATGAAAACTTTAGAATCATTTCCAACTGTTTACCAGTTGCAACCCCACTAAGTAAATTTTCTTTATCATCACTGTCTATAATTCTCAGAATAGTTAAGCGTCATCTGAATGCCAAATAACATTCTTGGGACAGAAGGGATCTTTGCAGTTTACTTATCAACTGTAGAAAAGTACAAATGAATCTTTGGAACCTGGGCAAATACTATGGATGCGGGAAGTTTCTCAGCACGTTGATCGGTGGAGCAGGCAGTGACTACAGCGTCACTCAAATGAGGAGCTCTGTAAGTCTTATTCCATTATTTCCTTTTCCTGAGGAGGTTGGAATCAACCAAGCTAGTAGAATCAACTGTAGAGATATTCATTTTATGGAATGAATGGTTTATTAAGGAGAATCCAAGCCTCCATAGCTCAGTTGGTGAAGAATCCGCCTGCAATGTGGGAGACCTAGGTTTGATTCCTGAGTTGGGAAGATCCCCTTGGAGAAGGGAAAGGGAAATTCCCACTCCAGTATTCTGGCCTGGAAAATTCCATGGACTAAGTCCATGAGGTTGCAAAGAGTCAGACACAACTGGGCGATTTTCACTTCACTTCACAAGATCTCATAGATAATCTGAAAAAGAAAGGCAGCTGCAATAGTGAATGATTCACCTAAGTTATAAGGCATTAAAGACGTAAAAATGAAGGTTAAAATGTTGATTTCCTTCTCTAAAGTCTTCTTGCCAGCTCCCAGCCTCATGCAGTTTTGTCCGTGGTGAAAGGTACTTTGTAGATTAGTTCTTAATCACTGTTATTGAGCTGTTGAGCCTCTACGGAGGCTTCCAAAACCTCTGTATTCCTTTTGCAACATCCATCTGAAGCTGATTTTTCTGTTAACCTAATAGCATCTTTTCATGAAAGATGTTTTGCAATTTACAAAGGGCTTCCACGAATGTCTTCTCCTCTCCGTCTTCATAACACCACTGCAGGGTAGGAGGTTTTCTTCAATTTTGCAAATAGAGACAGGAGGCAACTGAGATGCAGAGAGATGCCCTAACTCTTCCATTGAAAGACAGCCAGGAAGTGCCAGGGCCAATGCCCCTCCTTCCAAGGCCAGTAACCCTTCCATGCCTCTACATGGAAACCAATTTGGGTTCCCCATTGAGCTGTCAAATTTCCCGTTTAAAAGTTCGAAGATCTACAGGGACATATAAATGATAGCATCATCAAGCTTTATTAACAGAAAGAAAGCTCAACACTCCACTTCCCATGAGACCTTCAAAAACGACTTTTAATTCTTCAACTCATTTTTCACTTCTGACCAGATGGTATAATATACAATCTGGGCTTGATGGAAACATGCTTATTTGCAGCCAGCTTAAACTCCTGCTTCTACTCTGTAGGATATTTCAGGTTCATGTTCAAAAGCTGCTTAGCTGCCTAGCTATTGGTCTCTTGGTCAGTGGGGGTGAGTGAATTATGCTAAAATAGTGCCAGCTTAGCTGAATTTTAAGGAGTTATTCACAGGAACAAAATGTCTGAAGCTTGCATTCTGCTGGGAGTGTGTATCTGACGGCTAGGTGCTGGTTTGTTTTGGGTTTTGTGTGGGTATTTTTTTTTAGTTATTTAAAGAGATTCCCTTTCTTTCTCCCTCCCCTTAAATATGCATCTTGAGTTGGTCTGTCTCCATCAATTTAACACTTTTGAAGGATATTCCACAGCCCTGCTCTAAGATGATGGACACTGCTGATCCTGTATGCAGCCACATCTGTATCATCTCAGCCTCCACCCAGGGTGTTAACCAGATTATTTTTCTATCACTCTCGCCCACACTGAATATGCTGAATACTGTATCTCTAAACTGGCCAGCCCACTCTCACAGCCTGAGTCTCTATTATCGGCAGCCACAGCATGCATGTTTATTTCGTTTCTAGTCCTGAGGGAATCCTCTCCATGTACCCTTCCCCAAGTAACAAAATCTTTGGATTTTTCCCTTTTCTGTTACATCTCCTGAAATGCTCATCGTCGTACGTGTATTCGGAATGGTTACAGAAAGCTGTCCCACGAGAGTTACGTGTGCCCGCCTGCTTTGAATTCTGGCGCACGATCACGATGCGATTATTTAATGCGTGCCTGCCTTGCGTCTTCTGGGCTGGTTTCAGTCCCAGTGTATCCCCTGCTGCAGTCTCCTTAAGCACAGCAACTCACAAGCTGTTCGAAAATGTGTGTCCTTCTTTACTTCATATCCTTGCCTTACTTGCTCTGGACGTGCATTTCCGTGCCAGGCTCCCGATCAGGGCACAAGCTGATGATTCCTTAACTGCCAATATCAAGACAGTTCTGTAAACCAGCCCACACAAGGTAGCAGATTTATATTTGCACACTGAGCGCCTTAGTAGAGATGATAACAAAGGTGCTAAAATGCCTTTGAGAATGATGGCTTGAGTGTAGTAAATGCACCATAACTAGACTGTTTCCCTGTAAACAGCACACTTCATTGCAGAGGCAAAACTTGGGATTTGGAAAGAAGCGCTGGAGTGGGGAGTATCTACCCCAAATGCCCCTAGATGGCATATGATTTCTTTACAATTGAATCTGTAAGAGGATACATTTACTCCAGTGTTTTTCTGTGTGTGTGTGTTTTTTAAACTATTCTTGGGAATTCCCTGGTAGTCTGGTGATTAAGACTATGCACTCTCACTAACAAGGACCCAGGTTCAACCCCTGGTCAAGGATCCCACAAACTGGGGCTTCCCTAATAGTCCAGTGGTTAAGACTCTGTACCTTCACTGCAGGGGATGAAGGTTCTATTCCTATTTGGGGAACTAAGATCCCACATGCTTTATGGCCTGGTCAAAATTTTTTTTCTTTTTTTTTTTAAATTCATGGGAGATCTCACAAACTGTGCAGTGAGTCTGTAAACAAAAAACGAAAACACACATAACTGTATTGAAAATATCATTTTAAAAGAACTATTCTTTATTCCTACTTATATTTTCCAAGCTGCTATAAAATTGCTAAAGGCATTTATGATTTTGATCCTTGAAAGGGAGCAGTTGATGAGGTAGGATTCTAAGATATGATTTTGTTTCCTCTCTAGAGCAAGATTTTAGAAACGAATGAGCTTTTTGCTAGCTCTGATATACCCAGGAGAAAGTGTAACTAAAAACATCTTAAGTACAAGAAGCTTCCTCTGACTAAACAGAGGAAGCAAGCTCGCTTTTCCACAGGAGCAGGCTCACTCAAGTGGCCCTGCTTTATCCTCACTCTTCATTAGTGAGAATTTGCACTTAGACCTGGTGAAGAAGGATAACAGGCTTCCCAGGTGCTGCTAGTAGTAAAGAACCTTCCTGCCGGTGCAGGAGACATGAGAGATGCGGGTTTGGGCCCAGGGTCAGGAAGATCCCCTGGAGGAGGGCATGGCAACCCACTCCAGTGTTCTCGCCTGGAAAATGCTATAGACAGAAGAGCCTGGTGGGCTGTGGTTCTTAGGGCCACAAAGAGTCGGTCACAAATGAAGCCACTCGGCACACACAAAGAAGGATGACAAATCCTTGATAAATTATTATCAGGACTCCCACATTAGAGGCAGAGCACTGAAGGCCCAAGAGGTCAAGGGATCCGTTGAAGGTCCCGGAGGAAGCGTATCTTTCTCTCAGTGGTTCCATGGTGCCTGGCATTGCCTGGGGGACAAGGATGGATTCCCACTGAGCAGGCAAGGCCAGAGGAAAAGGGGTGCCTTCTGATGCAGAGAAACAGGGCAGCCTAGGACCAGAAGAAGGAGGGCCAGGCCAAGCCTGCCTCAGGGAGACTAGTGAATCGACTGGTAACCAACAACTCATGTTTACTTGCAGAAAGGGGATAACAAAAACATACATCCTATTATTGAATATATTTTTACCAGGGGGCTGCTGTGTAAATCACATTGTTCTGGGCATCTAATGACTAAATGCATGCAGAGCACTAAACCATGAAGTTCTAGTACTTAGTGTAATTGCTGAGCCATAGTAGGTGCTCAGTAAACTTGTTGTAATAGTCACTCACTACTAAGCCTGAACTCACACTCTGTCAAGGGGGTGGTATGTGTGATTCGACAGGCTAAATTTTATATAGCAGATTGTAGGGAGGTAAGATATAAGTCGGTTTGTGAAGTAAGCTTTAACAATTTAATTTTCAAATAATCTCTGACTTTAAAAAATTGCAAATATAAGAAAATTCCTGTATACCCCTCACTCTTGTCTTCTTCAAATGTTAACATCTTACACAAACGCAGAATGATCGTCAAATTAAAACCCGCTGTTCTATTAAAGGTCATTATCTGGTCTGGGATCCAGGATTTAATCAAGGATCAGACCTTGTATTCATCTCTCCTGTTTCCTTACTTCTAATCTGAATCCGTTCCTTCTTCAGTCTTTCTTTGTCTTTCATGATCTTGACACTTTGGAAGAGCACTGGCCAGTTATTTTGCAGACTGTCCCTCCCTGTGAATTTGCCTGTATCATCTTGATTAAATTTAAATTGTGTCTTTTTGGCAAGAATTTCATGAATCACTATTGTGCCTTTATTAGGCACACCGTCACACCATGTCTCATTATAAGTGGTGTTGAAAGTGAAGTAAAAGTTGCTCAGTCTTGTCCAGCTCTTTTCAACTCTGTGGACTGTAGCCCACCAGGCTCCTTTGTCCTTGGAATTCTCCAGGGAAGAATACTCAAGTGGGTGGCCATTCCCTTCTTGAAGAGATCTTCCCGATCCAGGAATCGAACCTGGGTTTCCTGAGTTACAGGCAGATTCTTTACCATCTGAGCCCCCAGGGAAGCCCATAGATGGTGTTAGTTGTGACCATTTGGTAATGGTGGTATCTGACAGGTTTCTCTACCAGAACGTTACTGGTTTCCTTTTGGAATTAATGAATTTCTCATGGGAAGATATTTTGAGACCATGTAACATCCTGTTTCTTATTATGCTTTGCCAGCTAATTTTATCATCAACTCATGATTCTTGCCTATAACAATTATTACTGTGGTGTTTGCCAAACAGTAATTTTCTATTTCCATCATTCCTATCACACTTATTAGTCAGCATTCTGCTATTGAAGAGGAGCTGTCCCTTATCCCCTTTATTTATGCATGTGTATGTATGTGCACAGTCTCTCAGTCATGTTTGACTGTTTGTGACCCCATGGACTGTAGCGCACCAGGCTCTTCTGTCTGTGGAATTATCCAGGCAAGAATATTGGAGTGAGTTGCCTTGCCCTCCTCCAGGGGACCTTCCTGACCCAAGGACTGAACTTGCATCTTCTGCGTCTCCTTCACTGACAGGTGGATTCTTTACCACTGTGCCACCTGAGAAGACCATGTAACCCTTTCCTAATTTACCCATATCTGCTAAGATCATCCTGCATGGCCACACCACAATATATACTTTGTTCCTTTATTTTTACAAGTGTGGTTTAGTTTCAATTATTTGTGATAATTCTTAATAGCATATATTATCCAAATAATGATGGCCTGGTGTTATGAGACCTTACTGAAGATCACTGTTATTAAGTCTTGCTGAGAAGTGGGGCATGGTTGCCAAACTTTTTAATAGGAATTACAGGGTTATGGGGCCGAAAGCAAGGTATGGCAGGATTTGGCAGTTCAATCAAATCTGTAAGACTGTTAAAGACAAAGGTGATTAGTGGCACATCTGGGAATGAATTCAGTAGATGGAAAGTATAGTTAAGGAGCTAAATGCCAAGAATCTCATAGAATTTCTGTAAAAGAAACACTTGCATGAATTACGGGGCTTCACAGATGGCGCGAGTGGTAAAGAACCCACCTGCCAGTGCAGGAGACATAAGAGACACAGGTTCAATCCCTCAGCTGGGAAGATCCCCTAGAGAAGGGAATGGCAACCAACTTCACTAGTCTTGCCTGGAGAACCCCATTGACAGAGGAGCCTGATGGGCTACAGTCCTTGGGCCCGCAAAGAGTTGGACACGACTGAGCAGCTTGGCACACACAGGTGAATTATGAACTATGATTCCCTTATACTAAGAGTAAGAAGTCTTTGCCTAATTCAAATATATGCCTAGATTGAATGAATGGATGAATGTGTGTGTGCTTCCTCTAATTACATGCAGAAGACAGAATAAATTAGAAGGTCAGAGGCATTGCACTTAAGATTCTTCACCAATAAGTAGTACTTTTAAAAGCCCAACCGTGTGCGGAGTTTGGAATCTTGCCCTGAATATTTCTCAGGACTCTTTCAAAATATGCTCCTTGTCAGCGAGGTTTCTCTTACAAGCCCTGAGAAGGAATTCAGAGGCATCGTTTTTAGGCCAGTTGATATCTAGAGTGACTCTGGGTAGAAAATGGCATGTGCTCATCCCTTTTGTTGTTCAGTCACTCAGTTGTGCCCGACTCTTTGTGACCCCATGGACTGCAGCACACCAGGCTTCCCTGTCCTTCCCCATCTCCTGGAGTTTGCTCAAACTCAAGTCCATTGAGTCAGTGATGCCGTCCAACCATCTCGTCCTCTGTCGTCCCCTTCTCATCTCTTTAGTTCTTTCCTTAAAAAAGTAATTTGTGGGTATACTCTTGCCTAGCTTCTTAACACGTGCCCACTGAGCCTTTGGAGAGTAACAACTTAGGTCAGGCAGATAGAAAATAATAAAGTTTTCATCATTTTATTATATGTGCACCTCCTGGTGGGTGGCAGGGTGATTTAAACTTTCTATGGCCTGATTTATTTTCATCCTGATTTGCAAGGCTGCATTAGGATTTCCACGTTCCTTGTAATTTGGGCATTTATGACACACTTTACAAGGCACTTGTGTAATGTGATATCAAACTTAAAAGTGGTATTGTATATACAGAAACTCTATTATTAAAAATTACTAAGTAGCTCTATTTGTTTACAGTAAAAAGAGACTCGCTTATAAACCAGATCGAAGATTCCTCTAGGCATAAAGACTTAATTAGCAACCTGGAAGATAGTCTCTCTTGTTTCGCTAAGTAACTTATTGCTACAAAATTCCTTGGACAAACTTATCTCAATTATTCATCTTTCACTTCCAGACCAGGTGTATATTTAAGTCTTTGTTGAATTTGTTACAATATTGCTTCTATTTTTATTTTTATTTATTTTTGGCTTCTCTAGGTCTGTTGCTTTTCTCTAGTTGCAGCGAGCACAGGCTACCCTTCATTGTGGTGCATAGGCTGCTCACTGCAGTGGAGCATGGGCTCAAGATGCACAGGCTTAGTTGTCCATGGCATGTGGAATCTTCCTGGACCAGGAATCGAACCTGTGTCCCCTGCATTGGCAGATGGATTCTCATCCACTGTACCATCAGGGAAATCTCAAACCAGGTATTTTTGACTTGGACACATGAAAGAGTCTCTATACAAATCTCACAAGTTTGCTTCCAGATATGTTTGAAAATCATCCTACAGAAGGCTGACCAGTCAATACAAATGTTTTGACTGTGGGAACCATGTCAGCAGCTCTCTCTCTCTCTCCCCATTAATAAACCAAACGGATCAAGCTGAGCCTGGGTTGTCTCTCTCATGGTGCACCCTTCCCAAAGCCTTGTGTTCCTTCGAAGAATTTTTAACACCCTTCTCAGACCCCAAATTCCATGAAATAACTAGAAAGGGAAACCTCATTTGACTCTATCCACAAGCAATACAATTGCCACCCTTCCCTTTTGCCCATTTTCTTTGCAGATATTAAATTAGCAAGAAATATTGAGTGGGCTCTACTATGGCCAGGCGAGTGACCGGGGCCAGGTACACCTTGGATATGACATCCAGAAATGTTTATCTCTTGCACAGTTTCTTACTGTTACCCTCATTAAATCTCTTCTCCAGAAAAGATCAAAAACTCTGGTTCTCAAGGTTTAGTCCTCAGACCAGCAGCATTGACATCATGTGTTAGAAATGCAGATCCTCAGCTCTCACCCCAGATTTGCAGAATCAGAATTTGGGGTTGGGGTCCCCCACCCCAGAACCTGTGTGATTCAGATTCACCCTGAAGTTGGAAAACTACTAAGATGTGCTCAGTCACTCGGTTGTGTCCGACTCTTTGCAACCCCATGGCCTGTAGCCAGCCATGCTCCTCCGTCCATGGGATTCTTCAGGAAAAAAATACTGCAGTGGGTTGCCATTTCCTCCTTCAGGGGATCTTCCTGACCCAGGGATGGAACCTGAGTCTCCTGCACCTCCTGCATTCCTGGTGGATTCTTTTACCACTGAGCCACCAGGGAAGCCCAAACTACTGGCAAACAGAGAACTACTGGTTAAGACAAGTGTACGTGTGCAGTGGCTGGAAGCAAGTCTCTCAGTTGTCCGGGCTTTTTCTGATAGCTTCTCTTGATAATGGGGCGTTTTGCCACCAAAATTTCATGTTAACTGCATACTATCCTTGTGTCCAAAAACTGAGATTCTAGGATTTTTCGGATTTTTCAAAAAACTTTAATGAGATTTTATTCATTTGTACATCCTTTTTCTGACACTCAGCTAATCATGCCTAATTCAAATCTGGAGGGAATTCAGCTTGGCCAATTCCTGTGTTTTGAGTTTAAATTCCAGATAAATTGTTACCCTATCCTTTTTTTCTTTACAAACAATTAAACATTCACCTATTCTTACTAACATTACTAGCATTAAGCATTCTTACTAACACAACTCAGAGGAAATAAGAAAACAAAATCAATGTTTAAAAAACAGAGGAAACTGTCAAAAGCCATGTACATCCCACACACCACTCAGTCTAAGTATCTGCCACATTTATCTATACTCTTCCATGAATTCTGTATCATTTTGCCAGTTGTTTTTACATGGTTAGGAGTCAAGTATTATCAGACGTTTAGAAAAAGCTGAAGTAAAGCCAGTGAATTGCCAGTAGTAATTAGTAAAAGTTTATGTGTATACACCAAAAAGACAGTTCGCAAGCCAAAGCACTCAAATCAAACATGAAATGAGGCTCAGTTTGATAAAACATGTCGTTATCAAGCAGCTTATATAGTGAGAAAACAGGGACTGTTTATTCTTCTATGTGATTGGTTGGAATATTAGAATTTTCAGTGTTTACCTCATATCAACTTGGGAAACAGCTCAAGTTTTGCTTATAATTTCCAGAGGCATACATGAAAAAAATGATCCTGTTCAAGTTAAATAAGTTAAATGAAGCTTTATTTACTTGACTAAACTGGTTTTGTCTGCTCAGGGAATTTTCAAGACTGGACTCTGTTTTTCATTTCAGCAGCATAAAAATCAAATATTTAGTCATTACATGGTTCAACCTGGAAGAAAGCATTAGGATTATTTGAAGAAACCAAAAATCTCATAAATGAATATCACAACCCCATTTCTCAGATGAATTAACTGAGGCCTAGAAAGGTTGATTGGATATAACTATTAGCCAGAATTCTCTGCTGATCAGCTCCAAATGCAAATCCCTTTAAGTCGGATTTCCAACTCAAAGATATTTTAATCAGATGAATTATAATAGAAAATCTCTCTTCTATTTATGAATAAAATTCAATCTGAACATAATCCTTGTTAACAATTGCATATCATAAGGAACCGGATAGGATAAAGCATTTTACTGTGTGGGAGTGACATATGAGGTAAGCGTTTTGACCTATGATTTGGAAACGGCTGGAGGAAACGGGGGCGTCCCAGATTGCACTAGTGGTAAAGAACCCGCCTGCCAATGCAGGAGATGTAAGAGTTGAGGGTTCAATCCTTGGGTCAGGAAGATCCCCTAGAGGAAGGCAAGGCAACCCACTTCAGTGTTCTTGTCTGGAGAATCCCCATGAACAGAGGAGCCTTGCGGGCTATAGTTCACAGGGTCACAAAGAGTTGGACTCAAATGAAATGACTTAGCACAAATGCAGAGGAATTGGGAGCAAATGAAAATTACCCCCACACAGACACGCACACAGACACACACACATGTACACACACACATATGCACAAGATGCAATATTCAAATAAACGTAGACTTGAGTGGCAAGGAGGTCGTGCTCCTGAATACTCTGGGTCTTTCTCCACTTTCCCAGCCTCTCTTCCAGACACATGATTAATCCTAATTAACTGAGCATGAAGACCAAGGCAGGTAAGACTCAGGTGGTTCCTCCATTCCTCTCTTCCTCTTCTCTGGCCGCCTTGGAGTATATTCCAAACCTGCGTGCTCAGTCTTGTGTGACTCATTGTGACCCCAAGGACTGTAGCCCATCAGGCTCCTCTGTCCATGGGATGCTCCAGGCAAGAATACTGGAGCTGGTTGCCATTTCCTTCTCCAGGGCATCTTCCCAGCCCAGGGACCTCTCGCGTGTCTCCTGCATCGGCAAGAGGATTCTTTTACGACTGAGTCACCTGGGAAGCCCATATTCCAAACAATGAAGCTACAAAACCAGGAAGAAGGTCTGCCCAACCCATATAAGTGCTGACCTGAAAGAGAAATCAAACGCTATCATACTAAGCCTTTGTGATTTAGGGACTTGTCTATTGCAGCACCTCACATTATATACCCTTTAGAATTCAACCTGGAAACCTGAAGTTGAGTTGCACCTGGACTTCCTCTCCAGCCACCTGCTTCATCAGCGATGGGACCAAATCCTAATCTTTAAGTCAAATGTTGAGTCATTCAATCATTAGACAAATATTCTTGAACACCTAGTGTCTGTTGGGTATGCAGTCATTCTGAAGGATTTAGCTAAGACACACACACCTGCCCTTACATTGTAGCAGAAAAGAAAGAAAATCTAACAACTATGAGCCACCCCCAAACAGAAGTAATTTCTTCCCCATCTGAGCTCCGGTGGGGTCTGTACACACTTAGGTCTTCCACTCCCAAGGTGAAAGTGAAAGTTGCTCAGTTGTGGCCAACTCTTTGCGACCCCAAGGACTATACAGCCCATGGAATTCTCCAGGCCAAAATACTAGAGTGGGTAGCCTTTCCCTTCTCCAGGGGATCTTTCCAACCCAGAAATCGGAACCAGGTCTCCTGTACTGCAGGCGGATTCTTTACCAGCTGAGCTACAAGAGAAGCCCATCCACCCCCAGGACTGCTGTAATTAGTAGCGTGAAAGTGAAACTGTTAGTCATGTCTGACTCTCTGTGACTCTATGGACTGTAGCCCACTGGGCTCCTCTGTCCTTGGGATTCTTCAGACAAGAATACTGGAGTGGGTTGCCATTTCCTTTTCCAGAAACAAGTAGTAATAAGACATAAAACTAATGCTTTGGAACACTGCCTCTTTTCCCACTAGGTGTAAGCTGCCTGATGGTGGAGCATTTACCATATTTATCTATGCATTGTCTGTACATAAAAGGGCTCTCATGGGTTTCCCTTGTGGCTCAGCTGGTAAAGAATCTGCCTGCAATGCAGGAGGCCTGGGTTGCATCCCTGCGTTGGGAAGATCCCTTGGAGAAGGGAAAGGCTCCCCACTCCAGCATTCTGGCCTGGAGAATTCCATAGACTGTATATAGTCCATGGGGTCGCAAAGAGTCAGACGCGACTGAGCGACTTTCACTCACTCAAGAGGCTCTCCATAAATAATGAAAAAACTTCCCTGGTGACTCAGATGATAAAAGAATCCGCCTGCAATGCAGGAGACCTGGGCCCGATCCCTGGGTCAAGAAGATCTCCTGGAGAAGGGCAGCCCTTGGGGCTTCGCTAGTGGCTCAGTTGGTAAAGAAAGTGAAAGTGAAGTCACTCAGTCGTGTCCGACTCTTTGTGACCCCGTGGACTGTAACCTACCAGGTTTCTCCATCCATGGGATTTTCCAGGCAAAGATACTGAAGTGGGCTGCCATTTCCTTCTCAGTTGGTAAAGAATCTGTCTGCAGTGCAGGAGACCTGGGTTTGATTCCCAGGTCAGGAAGATCCCTTGGAGAAGGAAATGGCAACTCACTCCAGTACTCTTCCCTGGAGAATTCCATGGAGAGAGGAGCAGGCAGGCTTCAGTCCATGGGATGATAGAGAGTTGGACACGACTCTGTGACTAACTTTCACTTTCATAAATAATTATTGATGATTTATATGGAGAGATATGCTACATTTGTGAAAGCAACTGCCAGGATTGTTTCTGAGATGTAGGGACTAGGAGCAAGTGTGTCTAGGAAGGCTTTGTAGTGATTTTCAGGAGCATCTGATTGTGATCTAAGATTTCATAATTAAGCATTTTCCTCCTGTGTACTGGCACATAGGGAGCACTCAGTAGGATGTTGAATGGATAAGCTAAATGAACGGGGTTCCCACTTTCTATTGATCCATGGCTCTCTTGATTGAATGAATTCCTACCCTAAGGTACCGTCAGTAATTGAATGAGACATAGCATGCATTTTTGCAGCAAATAAAGACATTAACAAATCCACAGAATGACAGGAATATTTCATTTTTCTTAACATCTTGAAAAATCAATAGACATATAGTTTCTGGTCATTTAAATCATCTCAAATATAATTTTCTTTATAGATTAGAACTCAGTTGGCAAAGTTTAGAGGATTTTTATTTTAAGTTTACTGAACTTATATAAAATATAAGTTGGTAATCTTAAGATTCTGCTAACAAAATTTTTCCAAGACTGAAAGGAATGTATAGACTTTCACAGTAATTTAACGAGTTCAGTTTTCCAAAGCTTCTACCTTTCATAAAAAGCAAACTGAAGACTAAAGGGAAATGAGATGATCATATTTTTCTTTTTGTTTTAATTCCATTTTAGGAAAATAGTTTACATTTTTAGCAAACTAGAATTAATTTGCTGCTAAGTCACTTGTCGTGTTCGACTCGGGGCGACCCCATAGATGGCAGCACACCAGGATCCCCCGTGCCTGGGATTCTCCAGGCAATTTAGCAAGTGATAATTAAAAATTATAAAACATTTTGGTAAAATGTATTTTTATTTTGTTTCTCCCTTCCTCCTATTTTTTTTTTTCTTTCTGTTGAGGAACACCACAAACACCATCATTTTATAAGTTATATTCTTATATTTTTTAANATTCTCCAGGCAATTTAGCAAGTGATAATTAAAAATTATAAAACATTTTGGTAAAATGTATTTTTATTTTGTTTCTCCCTTCCTCCTATTTTTTTTTTTCTTTCTGTTGAGGAACACCACAAACACCATCATTTTATAAGTTATATTCTTATATTTTTTAATATTCGTTTTTGTTGTTATTGTTCTAGCCATGATGTGATATTTTAGATGATGAAATTTTTGACCACTATGTAGCAACATCATTTAGGAGTATTAGTGAAGTAGTTATCTGCCAGTATTGATTTTATATTTCTAGATACTAATACTTTTCTTTTGAAGTGTTATTTACTCTGCATCTTAAATTTCTATAAGTAGTGATTAAATTATTAAGGTTGGATTTGCTCTCATATAGAAATAAAGAGATTAATCCTGCTCATAACACTATTCAGTAAACATGAAAGAGAAGCTGCTGGTTAAAAAAAGAAAGAAGGCTCAGAAGCAGCAGAAAGTTTAACCTGGCATAACGAAACAAATGTAAATTACATTAAAGTACAGAGTAATAGCAGTAACATATGCTAATGACTTGCACCTTTTAATTAATGGAGTTGTTTATCGGGCTCCAGACAGCCAGGCAGGAGTCTCTCCTATTATTTTTGGAGGCGAACAATCTTGCAAATTTAAAGTTGTTACGTATGGAACAAATCCAGTGATCTCCATGTAATTCAGAGGAGCCTTTCCAAGCCTGAAGTTTTAATTGCAGATAGTAATGAGTAAGAAAAGTGACCAAGAAGTAATGATAAAGGAAGAAGCAGAAAGTAAGGCTGTGTATGTAGCAAAATGACAATTGCTTTTTAAAAAAGTCTTTAAATAGAAAAAAGTTAGAAATAATGAAAGTTATTTGGGGTGTATATTTGAGTGGTGGTAGTAGCAAGTACAGATGTGAGAGTCGGAGCATAAGGAAGGCTGGGTGCCAGAGAATTGATGCTTTCCATCTGTGGTGCTAAAGAAGACTCTTGAGGGTCCCTTGGACTGCAAAGAGATCAAACCAGTCAATCCTAGAGGAAATCAAACCTGAATATTCATTGGAAGGGCTGATGCTGAAGCTGAAGCTCCAATACTTTGGCCACCTGATGTGAGGAACCAATTCATTGGGAAAGACCCTGATGGTGGGAAAGATTGAGGGCAGGAGAAAGGGGTGACAGAGGATGAAGTGCATCACAGACTCAATGAACATGAGTTTGAGCAAACTCCGGGAGATGGTGAAGGACGGGGAAGCCTGGAGTGCTGCAGTTCATGGGGTCGCAAAGAGTAGGACACGACTGAGCAACTGAACAACAACAACAAGGGCAAGAAATGTTTTCCTTTATTCCCACTTTCCAATACTTCTCAGCTTTCTTTTTCAGCCTATCCCATTTTAAAGTGGAAATGTGACAACTGCTCTGCCACATTCAAAGATAGGTAAAGCTTTCTGCAGTGGGTCTGAAGACATTTTCGGAGCAGAAGATACCTCAGACACAGAGAAGAGCAAGCCATCCGCTGAAGAAATTGGAGTGAGCGTGCAGTTTGCTCTCCTCTGGGCTTGCTTTCATGGAACCCAGGTCAGGGAGTCAGGAGAACTCTCCCTACCTGCGTGCAGCCTGAGCCCTGGAAGAGAGGAACAATTAACAGGAATATCAGAGAGCATCTCCCAGATCAGACAAACCAATAACAAGGATCCTCTGCAAGCACCAGAGAGCATCTCCCAGATCAGACAAACCAATAACAAGGATCCTCTGCAAGCACCAGAGAGCATCTCCCAGATCAGACAAACCAATAACAAGGATCCTCTGCAAGCATCAGAGAGCAGACTTGAACAACACCCAGGAAGGCTCCTGACCTGAGAAATGAGAGCCTGATTGAAATGGGGTAATCCTGTGGATCATAGCACTGCTCAGTCACTCATTCAGATCATTACCGTGAAACACTACAAAACACCAACTTTCATTAATGCTCTGACGATGCTGCCCCTTCCCTTCCTTCCATCACTCCTGTCAGTCAGTCCTAAATTCTCTCAAGGTTTGGATTCCCAATGGTTTTCCTGCTGGTCTACTTGCTCTCCTGGAGGTGGGTGTTGAAATTTCTTTTGTAGCATCGTTACTGAGCCTGAGTTAATAAGATATCAAGTGCACATTTTTAAAATATGCATTTGGAACAGTTTTGACAGATTTATACAACCAGGAAATCACAACCACTTCTAAGACATCAATATTTCCATCTCTCCCAAAGTTTTCTATTTTTTTTAATTGAAGTACAGTTGATTTACAATGTTGGGCAAATCTGCTATATAGCAAGCAACTCAGTTATATACATATATACATTTTTTAATATTCTTTTCCATTATGTTTTATAACAGCAGACTGGATATATTTCCCTGTGCTATACAATAGGACTTTGTTGTTTATCCAGTCTAAATGTAATCATTTGCGTCAACTAACCCCAAACTCCCAGTCAATCCCTCTCCCTCCCCCTACCTTGGCAACCACAAGGCTGTTATCTATGTCTGTGTGTCTGCTTCTGTTTTGTAGACAAGTTTATTTCTGCCATATTTTAGATTTTACGGGTAAATATCACTCCCAAAGTTTCTTTGTGCCCCTTTTCGTGTGATCCCTCCCAGATCCCTCTAAATCCTTCACCATATCCTCAGGCAAACATCCATGTGCTTTCTGTCATTATAGATTTTCGTTCATAAAAAACGTTTTCATTTTCTAAGCGTTGATATAAATGGAATAATACAGTGTATATACATTCTTTTGTATCTCGTCTTTTTAACTCAGCATAGTGGCTTTGATGCGCTTCCCGGGTCGCACTAGTGGTCAAGAAGCCACCTGCCAATGCAGGAGATAGATGCAAATTCGATCCCTGGGTCGGGAAGATCCCCTGGAGGAGGGCAGGGCAACCCACTCCAGTATTCTTGCCTGGGCAAACCTATGGACAGAGGAGTCTAGTGGGCTACAGTACATAGGGTCGCAAAAAGTTGGACACGAATGAAGTGGTTTATCTCGCAGGCAAAGGCTTTGATATTCATTCAGGTTATTAAGGGTAGTAGCTGTCTCATTTTTNCCAGAAATGTGACTTACCACTGATAACACTCATCTTGATCACGTGGCAGAAGTGGTGTTTCCCACTTTTTCTCCACTCTCCTTTCCACAGTCTCTTTGGGAGGAGGTCATTAGGCACAGCCCATACTCAAGGAGTGGGAGTTAAGCTCCATCTCCTTTAGGGGGGATATCTACATAAACAATTCTGAATTCTTGTGTAGTATATTTCTCTCTTCCTCCCTTACTTTTTATTCAACCATTCATTTCATTCACTATGGACCCATGGATTTTTATTTTGTCCTTTATACTTAAGATATAAGCCAACATTGATTTTGTCATTCAAATTGTTGCAGGTTTGGCCACTGAGAGATCTTTCAGCTTGGTTCATGTGTCCATCTCTGCGGCCCCCTTGTTTTCTTTCTGTGTACTGTCTTTCTTTTCATTACTTCAAGACACTCCAGGCTCATCCTATATATACTATGTCCTGACCAGAGAATTAGCCGTATCTCCAAGGAGCCCGGTTCTATTATCATGACCAGTTTTCAAACAACTGCAGTACAAAACAGGGGTGTCTAGGGAATTCCCTGGTGGTTCAGAGGTTAAGATTCCAGTATTTTCGCTGCCCAGGGAACAAAGATCCCACATGCCCCACAGTGCTACCAAAGAAAACCAAAAACAGGTATGTCCTTGTTGAAAATAGTTTTAATCAAGATCACAGCTCATTCTCGACTCTCTGCTATGTTGCTTCTCATTTAAAATGTTTTCCTTTGAAGCGGCATGTAAATTCCTCCCCATAGTTTGCTCACCACTGGAAACACTTCACCATATTTCATGGCCATTTATTCCTTTCCACAGTAGAAGTAATACACAGTGTACAATCGAATAGCCAAATCAGATTATTCTAGATGTTGATAAATTTGCAGCTAAATGCTACTTACTAGAGAAAGGGGAAAGTGAAAGTGAAGACCAGGGAGACCAGGAAGAAGGGCACCTGAAGCGTTCATGTACAATGCCTGTGGACAAGTAAGCAGCATGATGTCTACTCAACAGTCACAAGCCTGTCACTAGTCCTATAACCTCAGCACACATTTCTGAGAGTATCAGTGTTCTTGGTATATTACAACATTTATTCTACTTGAATAATCCTATTCTACATCTATTCTACAACATTCTATTCTACTTCTCTCATGGATGAACCAGAAAGATGGCAGTTTTTAAAATTATTTATTTTAATGTAATTACTTTACAATATTGTAGTGGTTTTTGCCACACATTGACGTGAATCAGCTATGGGTGTACATGTGTTTCCCATTCTGAACTCNCTATTCTACTTCTCTCATGGATGAACCAGAAAGATGGCAGTTTTTAAAATTATTTATTTTAATGTAATTACTTTACAATATTGTAGTGGTTTTTGCCACACATTGACGTGAATCAGCTATGGGTGTACATGTGTTTCCCATTCTGAACTCCCCTCCCCATCCCATCCCTCAGGGTCATCCCAGTGCACCAGCTCTGAGCACCCTGTCTCATGCATCGAACCTGGACTGGCGAGAAAGATGGTAGTTTTAAACAAAAAGTCAATCTTGTAGCTCTGAACAAACAAAAAGTTGAACAATTCAGAATGAAGATGAATAATTTCAGCCTTCAGATCCTGAAAAACTGGAAGGAGAGCTATCCAAGATGAAATCATTAATGATTTTTGGAGCAGCTCATTGCAAAGATGCCCAAATATTGCAAAACATGCCGTTTGTGTTCTTCACCCCTTTGCCACAACACCCTCTGTGCTCCAACAAAAACAGAATAGATGGAGAGAGTTGATGTTGCACCCGATATGAAGTCTGACTCAGCCCTATTGTTCCAAATGTTAATACCTGATAAAGGGAAAGATATAAAATAGAGCTTGTTAAAGATGTATTCAGTACGTTGAGTTATAATGCAAAGTATAAACTGAAAGATGTTTTGTTCTTTATACAGGCTTTCCACGTAGCACTAGTGATAAAGAACCTGTCTGCCAGAGCAGGGAATGTAAGAGACATGGGTTTGATCCCTGGGGATCTTGTTCTCAATAAAATAAAATCATCTTTGTATAAGTTATAGTATATGTGAAGTAAAGTGAAGTGAAAGTCGCTCAGTCGTGTCCGACTCCTTGTGACGCCATGAACTGTAGCCTGCCGGGCTTCTCTGTCCATGGAATTCTCCATGCCAGAGTATTGGAATGGGCCAGCCATTTCCTTCTCCAGGGGGTCTTCCCAACCCAGGGATTGAACCCAGGACTCCCATATTGCAGGCAGATTCTTTCCCTTCTGAGCCACCAGGTAAGCCACAGTCTATGTTGAAAGTATCTAAGTTATCTGTAATGAAAGACAAGTCATGAAAAATTGAGCAAAATATTTGAAAAAGTATCTCACTGGAAGAAAATATGCCTGGCAAATGAACAGATAAAAAGATGTTGAACACCATGTCCTTCTCCAATGGATGAAAGTGAAAAGTGAAAGTGAAGTCGCTCAGTCGTGTCTGACCCTCAGCGACCCCATGGACCGCAGCCTTCCAGGCTCCTCTGTCCAGGGGTTTTCCAGGCAAGAGTACTGGAAGGGGGTGCCATTGCCTTCTCCGTACTAGGCATTAAGGATATGAAATTAAAACCGAATGAGATACCATGACACGCCCACTAGAATGGCTGACGGTACCAAGTGTTGGTGAGGATGTGAGAAATACAGAATTCTCATTCATTTCTTAGCACAGAAGAAACTTATTCTCTTACAGTTCTGGAGCCCTGAAGTCCAGATTCAGGGTGCAGGCAGAATCACGTCCCCTCTGCAGGCTCTAGCAAAGAATTCTTCCTCTTCCATCTTTCAGTGGCTGTTGGCTTTCCTTGGCTCCTGGCTGCATCTCTCTCTGCTCCACCATCATCTCACCGCTTCTCCATTTGTCTGTCTCTAAAGTCTCTGAGTCTCTCTTACAAGGATACATGTGACTGCCCTTAGGATCCACCTGGATAATCCCGGATGAATTACTCTTCTGGAGAATCTTACTTAATCACATCTTTTGCCACATTAATTTTCACAGTTATCAAAGGATTAGAATACAGATGTATTTTTAGCCCCTTACACTATCCAAATGTCTATCAATGGGTGAATGGAAAAACAAATTGTGATACATCCATACAGTGCAATATCACATGGGCATAACAAAGAACTAGTTACTGATAAATGCAACAGCATAGATGCACTTCAACAACACTTGGCTAAGTGAAAGAAGCCAGATTCAAAAAACTACAAACTATGATTTCATGTGTATGATATACCAGAAAGGAAACACCATAGAGACAGAAACCTTATCAGTAGTGGCCAAGGGCTGGAGGTGCAGGGAGACTGACTTCAAAGGGACATGAGGGAATTGTGGAGTGATGGAAATGTTACATATATTGGTTATGTGACTATATGGGCTTCCCTTGTAGCTCAGCTGGTAAAGAATCCACCCGCAATGCAGGAGACCCTGGTTCAATTCCTGGGTCAGGAAGATCTCCTGGAGAAGAGAGAGACTACCCATTCGAGTATTCTTGGGCTTCCCTCGTGGCTCAGATGGTAAAGAATCTGCCTGCAATGTGGGAGACCTGGATTCAACCCCTAGGTTAGGAAGATCCCCTGAAGAAGGACATGGCAACCCACAGCAGTATTCTTACCTGGAGAATCTCCATGGACAGAGGACCCCAGTCCATGGGGTCACAAAGAGTCAGACACAACTAAGTGATTAAGCACAGCACACAGCACATGTGACTAGATACACTTTCCAGTTCAGTTCAGTTGCTCAGTCGTGTCCGACTCTTTTCAACCCCATGAATCGCAGCATGCCAGGCCTCCCTGTCCATCACCAACTTTAAAACTCATCAAAGTGCACACTTAAAATGGATAAATTTTCTTCTTCATAAAAGAAAGTGAAAGTGAAAGTCACTCAGTCGTGTTTGACTCCTTGTGACACTGCAGTTCTTGTGCAGTTCAGTATCTGGGTTGGGAAGATCCCCTGGAGGAGGGCATGGCAACCCACTCTAGTATTCTGGCCTGAAGAGTCCCACAGAGAGGAGCCTGGAAGGCTGCAGTCCATAGGGTTAGACAGAGTCAGACACAACTGAAGCGACTTAGCATAGCACAGTATACCTCAATAAATTCACTTTTAAACTAGCATATCAATCAAATTTTGATAATTTCATGTGTTTAATCTGAGACACCTTTGAGTTCCTGATAATATTCTTCCCATATGGTATGTGCTCAGTCGCTTGGTCATGTCCAACTCTTTGAAACCCCATGGACTGTAGTCTGCCAGGCTCCTCTGTCCATGGGGATTTTCCAGGCAAGAATACTGGAGTGGGTTGCCATGCCCTCCTCCAGGGGATGTCCTCCATCCAGGGATTGAACCAGGGTCTCCTGTATTGTAGGCAGATTCTTTACCATCTGAGCCACCAGGGAAACCCCTCAATATGGTATAATTTTTCATTATCCTGTGGTTTAAGAAAAGTTTAGAAACCTCCTCCCTTTCTGTCTCTCCGCTCTGAAATACATTTTCAGCCACTGTGAAGAAGATAAGTAAAACGAATTCTATCCCAAGACCACATTTGTCCAAGTGACATGGAAGGCCTCTCAGTTTCTAGAATGTCTTGGAACTCCCCAGACCTACAGAGTTTCTTCCCTAGCCGCTACATCCACCTCTTAATCAGCTTCCGATGTTCTTCTCTATTTCAGTCCCTTCTCCATAGTGACACCCCGAATTTTCCACCTGTCAGAGAAATTCTTGTGCAGTGCCAGGTAGGACTCTTAATAACACACTCTTAAACCTATCTTCCAGCCTCATCACTACCACCTTCAACAGGAGTACACTGTGTTTCTGGGTTCAGAATGTCTCATATTTCTTACAGACAGTGCATCTCATACTCCTGTGATTTTGCTTTCCTTCTTCCTGGTTTCCTATATGCCCTCCCTACCACTCACCTCATCATATGCTGATTGGTTCAGGCCTCAGGCTACTGCTAGTCTCTGAAACAGTCACTATGGGCAGAGGATGAGGGTCCTCTTACCGGTGGTCCACTGGATGGGAACCCTTATATTCCCAGAGCTGCCAGTTGACCTCCGCCTCTCCTAGAGATGATAAGGACAGGGCCGTCTATAGAGGTGAAGGGCGCTAGGCACTCCTGCTTCCTTGCCACTCAGATTACCTGTAATTGTGTGTGTGTGTGTGTGTGTGTGTGTGTGAATGTGTCTACACAGGCACACTCACATGCACACATGTGAGCGCACGTACGCACCACACCACACACACACCGCTGCCCTGAGCGCCTGTGGGTAACACAAGGGGAGGCAGCTCGGGAGCCCACCTGCAGCGCGCAGGTGAGGAGTGGCTCCAGGTGAGAACCACTGCGCGCCATCACAGGCGCCTTTGTGGGCAGGACCAGCTCGCTTTAAACTACCTCCAAGCCGGCCTTGTCTATTCCATGGGCATTTTATTCTTTCTTTTCTTTTGACCAGGTAACTAATAGTGTAGACGCCCCCCCTCGCCCCCAAATCCCCCGCCAAAAACAATGTTCTAGAAAAGCCTATCACTCGGTGACTACCTAGACAGCGTCTACACGGCCCCTCCTGGGGACAGTAAGCCCCGGCCTCCCATTCTCCAGAGAGCCGAGGACTCACCTCCCTTCCCCACGCCGCCTTCCCACCAGGAGGACACCCTGCGGGAAGCCGGGCGAAGCCCTCGCTCAGCCCCGACGCCCCCGTGGGAACCCGCCCGCGATCGCCGTCCACTGAGGCCCGTGCGCGCCCCGCCCCGCCTGCGGGGCCCGGAGGCCCGGCCTCTGATCGCGTTCCAGGCAGCAGGCGGGCTCCCGGCGCCTGTGATGTGCGGCCAGGGAGCGCGCGCAGCGTCCCGGGCGCCAGCCTGTGATCGCCCGCCAAACGCACAAGCGCGGCTCCGGCCCGCGCCCCAGGCTCCCGCCCGAAGCACCCCAGACCAAGGAATCCGGGAACCGGGCTCAGGCCAGCGGCCGTGGTCTGCTGTGGCCCCCGGAGGCTTCGTGCGCCCACCTGCACCGGGCCACCGACCAGATCCAGCGAGGGCCCCCAAACTCGCCCCTCAGGGGTCCCTAATGTCCACTCGCTTCCGGACAGAGCGGGGCTGGGGGTGCATTCAGCCCCCGGACACAAGACTCAGCGCCCGGGCTGCTTGTCACGTGAGCTGGAGGAGAGAGAAGCGGCACTTCTGCTTGCTCGCCGTCCTCGGGGCCTCCGCCTGGCTGAGCGTGTGTCCACTTCGGGGAAGACCTCTCTGGAATGGTATCTTAGTTCCCCACAGGTGGTTATCAGGACAGGTGTGAATAGTTTAGCAAGAAAGAAACGTTTCTGCCTTAAACGCCTCCCTGTGCAGTCTCAAAGCAGACAAAAGCCTGCCATTAGCGTAGGTGGTGCAAAGCCACCTGTTCAAATAACTCAGGTCAATAGTGAAAAACAGCCTTGGAAAAAAGAAAAGAACCCAAAACCAGTGCAAATACTTGAATACAAGTCGAAGGATTAAGCTTCATCAACAGGGTAACAGGCAAGGAGCTGGAGAGGTGTTTTCCTGTTTGTAATAGAAACTTGCAGGGGTTATTTTTAGCAGCCTATTTGATTCCATCAGATGGCAAGATAGCAGCTTTCTTAGCCTTGTCAAAATAAAAATACCGGAGAAAAGTCCAGTCTGCTCTGATCCAGCAAACATTTGTGTTTGGAAATCCCGATTTCAGGTAATGGGTGAGCAGTAGGATTCTGTTCAGGAAAACAGCCAGTCGCTGGAGAGGTTGTATCGCTGGTTGTTGGTACTGCCTGCTTACATCCCAATAAAACAAAACCATGATTTCATCAGCATTAATTTTCAATATTTTTGAAATGTTATTTTTATATTTGTTTCCTGGCGTAAGAGAAAATCAGGGGAGGGAGTGGGAACACCGCAGAAAGAGGAGCCAAAAGAAACTTGACTTGGGAAGAGTGGGTGGGAGATCAAAGGGCTGTGGTGGCAGAGCTGGTAGGGGAGGACCAGTGCCTGCAGTGTGGGAACAGAGCCTATGGATGCATCGGGACGTGGGCAAAGAAGGGACCAGACTGCCCTTAAAGCAGGGCAAGAGGCCTCTGCCCTGGGCCTCACACTGTAGAGGACCCCAGTCTAGTCCTTTAGCCCCTCAGTGTAAATGGGGTGAAACCTGAGAACCAGGAGGACACGTGTCCAGAGCCCTCTCCTCCATATGCTGGCTTGACAAGAGTGTGGTCCATAGACCAGCAGCATCAGATCACCCGGACGCTGGTGAGACATGCAGGCTACCCGGCCTGTCCTCTCACCATAGCATGTTAACAAGAGTCTGCAGCCTCACAAGATCCCCAGGGGGATTACTGGCACCTTAAAGATCCAGAAGGACTAATGTAGATACTCAGAGTACCCAGGATCCCAGAATGGCCGGCCCAAATGACTCCAGCCCACATCGGAACATGCATGGGCCTGTTCCATCCTCCCAAGGTTGATAGCACCATGCAACACCACAGGTGTGAGTAGTCCTGGGCCTGGAAGGGCCCATTTTTCACGGTAGGGAGGGGTGGACAGAACTTGCCTGTACCATCTGGGGTGTCTCTACTACTGTGAGTAAGGCTTTTAGGTGTAGGCTGTGGGCATGGGCCTGCTTGCCCCACACCACGTTTCAGCGAGAACTCTGAGAATTCAAGAATTCTAAATTTTAATCAAGCCAATCCGAATATAGCCTTCCAGGTAGTTGGGAAGGATTATCAAGGTGGGAGGATAACACATTATTGAACACTCTGTTAGGCTGATTTATAGTTCTACCTATTTAGACATATAATATGTGGGCCTCCATTTGTGCTCCTGTTCTGGTCCAGAAAATATCAGAAGCAAGCCCTACTGGCAATCGAAACTTCCTACAGTAAAGTAGAGGGGGAAAAAACAAACAAACAAACAGAAAAAGTATTGGTATAACATAGCACACTTGGCCCATAAATACATTCGGTTTTCTAGAAGTTTAAACTACATCTGAATTTTTTTGTTATTGAGATGTAGGTGACATTTGTTTGCCTGAAACAAGCATCAGCTTGTTCAACTAACACTCAGTGTGAAAGCCATTCATTTTCCCCACCAACACTGGTTATTCTTCTATGGCCCAGATGCCATACTTAGCCAGGATCTGATGAGTGAGACCCAGCTGCCCTCAGTAACTCCTTTGGTACCTAAGCCGGCTAGCCCTCTGCATTCTAAGCAGGTCTGCTTCTTCAACTGCCTTCTTCCCAGAATGATTAACTTCAAGCCAAAGCCTTCAAGATCCTTCAACCAATTCTGCCCCAGGGCAAATGTGAGTGATAGTGTGATTAAATAGGCAAGGCTGAAGGGCTTCTCATGTGGTACTGGTGGTAAAGAAACCATCTCCCAATGCAGGAGGCAAAGAGACTCAGGTTTGATCCCTACGTCAGGAAGATTACCGGGAGGAGGGCATGGCAACCCGCTCCAGTATTCTTGCCTGGAGAATCCCACGGACAGAGGAGCCCGGAAGGCTACCGTCCAGAGGGTGGCAAAGAGTTCAACACGACTGAAGTGACTTAGCACACACGCATGCATGCACAAAGGGTGGGTGGTGCTCAAATTTTTCTCTCTGTATTCCCTAAATGAAGCTGAATTCAATTGCCTATGTGTTATCCAGGCTATCGACAATTTCCTTATTGTGATTTTACATTACTGGGCAACCTGGTTGTTAAAATATCTTTACTGGTCAAGTTTCCTGTCACACTTAATGAGGATGCGTTCTTCCCTTCCAGGTAGATCACAAACACCCACCCTTACAAACCATGGGTGGTGTCCACTGCTTCTTCTATTAGAGAGAAAGCGATATGGCAAACTCACTTGAGTTAAAGTGTCAAAGACTTAATGTTTTATACTTTCATGAGACTATGGGATCTCAGTTCTAAAAGAAACTCAAGGAAAGGTATCCACCCGAATGAGTCAACAATGATAACCCTTTAAGCATCAGTGGAAAACATAGTTTGTATAGAAGGTCTTCCCCAGGGCTCCATAAATCACAATGCTTGGGCAGCTACCTGGTCTATCTCCTCAAAAACTAGCCTTGAAGAGAGGCTCCTGGCTCTGATGAAATCAACATAGTGATATCTTTATCAGGTAGGGTTAATTATTGCTGACTCCGACATAGAACTTGTTCTCAAAAAGATGTTACTGCCTCCATCCAAAAGACTAATAGTTAGGAGTCCTGTTCCAATTAGAAGGAGAGGAAAACAAAGTGAGAAAGCAAGAAAGAGGACAAACAGCCGTCTACAAGTAGCTAGTTCTCCTTTGTGGATTGGCTATATTGAGGTCCAGCCATAGACATCAGGGCTGGGCTGGCTTGTTGATAGTTTACCTACCAGTCCTCACCTTGGCGCCCAGCTGCTGTAGAAACACCTGAAAGTCCAATTCCACCCAAAGAAGTAATTGTCTCAGGTTCCAATTGTCATCTGCATTTTTACCCCTACACATGTAAATCAGAAGCTGGAACATTCATACAATATGGAAAACCACCAACTTCTTCAGGGAAATTTGCCTAACTTTTCTTGCCTGATGACTGATCTTAGGTGCCTCCCCAAGAGACATGTGTCAGCATATCTAGACCCATTGTGTTATTTGGAAGCCAAAATTATCAGTGAAAACTAGATCATATAGGACCATTATGTGGCTGTTCTGGAGCTGCAATGACAAAGTTGTTTGTGTGTATCACTGGGTTTTCTTAACTCTTTCACAGTGATATGTATGTATTTATTAAATAAGTTTTCAAAGTTTTAGAAATGAATGATTATCTGTCCTAAGCGTATCCTGATGGTATGGGGATATTGAAGCCAGGAGCTTCTGTGAAAGTGGATAAAATATTGTTCATACATAAAACACAGAAGAACTGTACGAAAAAGATCTTCATGACCCAGATAATCACAACAGTGTGATCACTCACCTAGAGCCAGACATCCTGGAATGAGAAGTCAAGCAGGCCTTAGGAAGCGTCACTACGAACAAAGCTAGTGGAGGTGATGGAATTCCAGTAGAGCTGTTTCAGATCCTGAAAGATGATGCTGTGAAAGTGCTGCACTCAATATGCCAGCAAATTTGGAAAACTCAGCAGTGGCCACAAGACTGGAAAAGGTCAGTTTTCATTCCAATCCCAAAGAAAGGCAATGCCAAAGAATACTCAAACTACCACGCAACTGCACTCATCTCACATGCTAGTAAAGTAATCCTCAAAAAGCAATATGTGAACCGTGAACTTCCAGATGTTCAAGCTGGTTTTAGAAAAGGCAGAGGAACCAGAGATCAAATTGCCAACATCCGCTTGATCATCGAAAAAGCAAGAGAGTTCCAGAAAAACAGCTATTTCTACTTTATTGACTATGCCAAAGCCTTTGACTGTGTGGATCACAATAAACTCTGGAAAATTCTGAAAGAGATGGGAATACCAGACCACCTGACCTGCCTCTTGAGAAACCTGTATGCAGGTCAGGAAGCAATAGTTAGAACTGGACAAGGAACAACAGACTGGTTCCAAATAGGAAAAGGAGGACGTCAAGGCTGTATATTGTCACCCTGCTTATTTA
>SJYV01043476.1:272719-286103 GCA_006410875.1 Neotragus pygmaeus | reverse complement strand
GACCAACCTAGGTAGCATATTCAAAAGCAGAGACATTACTTTGTCAACAAAGGTCCATCTAGTCAAGACTGTGTTTTTTCCAGTAGTCATGTATGGATGTGAGAGCTGGACTATAAAGAAAGCTGAGTGCTAAAGAATTGATGCTTTTGAACAGTGGTGTTGGAGAAGACTCTTCAGAGTCCCTTGGACTGCAAGAAGATTCAACCAGTCCATCCTAAAGATTAGTCCTGGTGTTCATTAGAAGGACTGATGCTGAAGCTGAAACTCCAATACTTTGGTCACCTGATGCGAAGAGCTGACTCATTTGAAAAGACCCTGATGCTGGGAAATATTGAGGGCAGGAGAAGGGGACGATGAGATGTTTGGATGGTATCACTGACTCAATGGACGTGGGTCTGTGTGAACTCTGGGAGTTGGTGATGGACAGGGAGGCCTGGCAACCTGCGGTTCATGGGGTCGCAGAGTCAGACATGACAGAGTGACTGAACTGAACTGAACCCTTATTTAATTTAGGCTTTGTTTTTTTATATATATTGGTGGTGGGTGTAGGAATACCATAGCAATGATTCTGTTGTCATTACTTTACATATCAAGAGTCAAGGGTGTCTGTTGGTCCCTTACTGATGAAATTAACTCTGGTTACTTGGTTAGGGCGCTGTCTGCCTGATTTTTCCACTTTAACGAGACAATGACTCTTTTATTAACTAATTACTCTGGGAAATCAGTCTATGAAAATTCCCTGTCTCTTCCATCCCTCAAACATCACTCTGTATTCACTTATCAGCCAGCTGCTGAATTTTCTCAGAATTACTTATGACAGCAATGACTGCTATATGGTACTTTATCTGTTAAACACTTTTCTACATCATTTGTTAGTTGGCATTCTACTGAAAAAAAGACCTTTCCATTCACATTTTTCTCTCTCTCTATCTATCTTATCTTTTATAAATGTATTATAAACTCTTGTATTAAAAAAAAAATCATTGTGTTAGGGAATTCCCTGGTGGTCCAGTTGTTGACTCTGAAATTCTACCACAGGGGGCATAGGTTCTATTCCTAGTTGGGGAACTAGGATTCTGCATGCCAAAAAAAACTTGTTGTCATAAAATGTAAAGTTTTAAAATTCTCAATCCTCTGTCGATTGTTTCTTTCTTACTTACAACACTTCTAACATGATATAAACTTTGTCTTAGAGACATATTCATTTTTGTTTAGGTAGTCTGCAAAATTTAATTTAAAAAATGTTTTTCACGTAATGTACTCCAAAATTAAATAGCTTTTGGATCAAACACTGTTTTGGAATACTCAGAGCTTCTACCTATTGGGATGGATAATTGTAAGTTGGCTAGTTTTAGGAGCATGAATTTAGTTGCTGAGTGAAAGAGTAAGTTTAGTCAGAACCGTCCAAAGTAAGCTTTCCATAAAGCATTCTTGGTGTATCCAAGTCTTGATCTTGCTTCTTGAAAAATCATACAAATTCCAGTGTTGACCCCTGAGGCGAGTTAGATGGGCCTAGAGTATAGATGGAGGTCTTACAGGGCTGGGGCATGTTATTTCTTCTATTAATGTTCTATTTTCAGTTCTGAATTCAAATAAATATATATTTCTCTCAGATTTTTCAACACATAGACTGCTGTTTCAGTTTTTTTGGAAGAAAAGTGAGGTGAATTTCCTTTAGAACATTAGATTTTAAAAGCAGGAGCTTTTTAATCCATATTCTTTCTATTTTTAAAGAAAAACCAACAGCTTACACATAAAGTTCTGTATTCTCCGAAAGGCTTTTAAAGGGGCTTGCTGTGTTGTTTCCAAGTACTGTCTTCATCAGGAGCATGCTACTCATTCACGAATAGAGTGTGTACAAATACACCCAACAAACACACTTAAGAAAAAAGGCTTTCTAACGTTGAGCAGGAATTTAACTTTTTAATGCTGTTAAAAATATTGCTAATATGCAACATGGATGACCTAGAGATTGTCACATTGAGTGAAGTAAGTCAGACAGAGAAGAAGAAATATCATATGACCCTTCTATGTGGAATCCAAAAAGAAATGATACAAACGAACTTACAAATCAGAGACTCACAGACTTAGAAAACAAACTGATTGCCAGGGTGGGGGAAGGGACAGTTAAGGAGTTTGGGCTAGATATGTACACTCTGCTATATTTAAAATGGATAACCAACAAGGACCTACTGTATAGCACATGGAACTGCTCGATGTTATGTGGCAGGCTGGATGGGAGCGGGGTTTGGGGGAGAATGGATACATGCATATGTACTGCTGAGTCCCTTCACTGTGAAACTATCACAACATTGTTAATGGGCTATGTGCCAACACAAAACAAAAACTTAAAAAAAGAATTGTTAATGTATAATGGGGCCTTTTGAGTTTATATGGTCTAATTTTAAACACAAATATCATGATAACAATGAATAAAGACAGCAGTGTTGATAGAGAGTTTCTCAACTGTCTGGGGTTAAGAATCAGTTTTATTTATATTTTCATTACATTGCAAACTAATCACTGACCCCAGTGTGCACGGCTGGTGTGTGGCTCAGCCACGTGCACCTCCTCTGCAAGTGTGACATGCTGGTCACTGGCCTGTTCAAGATCCCACCCATCCCAAGTGTGGCTGTCACAGCAATAGAAGATGGTTGTGAGTGTCTAGCTTTCTTAAAATTCCTGTACTTGCTTCTAACTTGGTTACAAACTGGTTATGGACTAACATTAGCCCACAGGCCACACTGTGAGTGTCCCCGTCATATTTAATCTTGGCAATAACCCTCTGAGAAACATACTACTCCCATCTCAACGTTAGAAAGAATCTAAGGCACAGTGGGGTTCTGAACCTTAAGAACCCATGAATATCAGTTAGCAGAACTTGAATCCAAAGCCAGTCAGGGTCCAGAGGAGCCAGTATCGGTCCCTGGAAGGCTGACTCTAGAGCCTGTGCTCCTCCCCGTGTGCTTGTGTCATTTTAACTACACGTCAAGGAGGAACAGTCTGGTTTAGGCCATCAGATGAGGACCTCCTCAAATACACCTTCTACAGTCTACAAAACTCCTTCATCCACACTCATCTTGCTCTCCTCTCCTGGTGGTTAGGAATCACCAAGGTCATGAGTCCACCCTGTGTCTTTGGATGCTCTTGGTCCCTCCATCGTCCCAACCAAAGCAGTGGTCCAAGGGCAGGAACTGTATTCATTTCCCAGATGAAGGAAGTGAGATTCAAAGAGGTTGAAACACTTAGCTAAGCATGTAACTATGGCTATATGGATACAACGTCACCAGAACCCATTTTGTCAAGGATGATGCCAGTTTCTTCTCTTGGCACCTTTGCTGGTTACTGCTTTTCTTTAACTCTCAAGTGTTCCACTCTGGACAGTACGTTCTTGGGACACCCACGCTGCTAGTGAGCAGGAGAGAAAGAACTGACAGATCAGTGTGACTGATTAAAAAGCCAGGGCTTTTCTGTTATCCTAGGCTACCTTAGGATTTCAAAATTGTGAAGTTGAGATTTATTCTCAGTAATCTATTCATCCAGCAAACATTTACTAGGCACCACACCCCCTATGTGACAGACACGGAGCTGAAAGATGTAATTTAAAAAATGAATAGGGCACAGTTCCAAGTCTTTTTCTCATGTGGTTTAGTGAGAAGACAGACCACATATGAATACTCATAGTCAGCGAAGGCTACATAATTTACAGGACCCAGAGCAAAATGGAGTAGAACAAAGTCTCTTGTTTAAAAAATAAGTATCTCAAGATGGTGACAACAGGACATAAGGCAAGCATGGTTCCGTTTAACAAATGAGAGGTGCTCAGGGTATTACAGAAGTCTGAGTTACCTAGGATGACGATCGATCTCAAGGTGACTTCCAAGAGGTGACAACTGGGCTGACCCTGGAGAATGAGGATATCTCCCCTAGATGGAGCTTGTTTTATAGACCATATGATATTGAGGAGAATGACTAAGCCATCATTTTGACTTAAATGTTAAGTCACCAGCAGTTTTCTGTGACTGTACATCCTAATCACCAACCACTGGAGCTGGGACACATGCTGAGGGGGGACATGGAGACGTGCTGTCCTGACCTCCCTTCAAGGACTCGTTGTCCAGCTGCTGGAAGTGCTGCCAGTGGGCAACCTTAAACCACCAGCCCCTCTGGGGGCAGCCTCTGTGCAATGACCCATCCAGGTGGAGGTATAAAGGCCTGGTCATTGGATGTGTCAGGACAACCCTGAAGAGCCATCTTCTCTTCAGAAGCCCCCATGGGGAAATCTAAGGTCACCTGGCCGGTAATTTTTTCCTCTGCTCTATCTCTTCCAATTCCACCAGTGGTGGTATTATGGGTGCCCCTAATAAACATCCCAGCACTAAACTCCATCTGAGTGTATCCCAGAGACCCAATCGGCAACCAGTATAAAAAAAAAAAAATCCTAGTTATTTGGGGAAGATTTTTATTTGACAATTATTGGATATTTACATACTTGTAACATTTTAAAATCCCAAAATAGAATACAGAGTGGTGGAAACAAGGACTTTGTGTGTCATGTGGTCCCTCTTTGGCTCAAAATTAATTTGATAAGGATGAAAGCACAAATGCCACATGGTTTGTGAATATTAATCTATGAATTTACTGAAATTTGNGACTAATAATGTTGAGCATTTTTAAATAATCTCATTTCTCATTCATTTATATTCTTCAGTGTCTGTTCAAATATTGCATGTTTTCAATTGGGTTATTTGTCTCCTTATTTTTGAGTTGTAAGTGTTCTTTATTTTTGTTGAATACAAGTTTTATATATACATATATATATGTTCGACTTTTGTGACCCCGTGGATTATACGATCCGTGGAATTCCCCATGCCAGAACACTGGAGTGAGTAGCCTTTCCCTTCTCCAGGGGATCATCCCAACCCAGGGAGCAAACCCATGTCTCCTGCATTGCAGGAGGATTCTTTACCAGCTGAGCCACAAGGGAAGCCCATTTACATTGCTTATATATATATATATATATATATAGTTGCATATATACTGCAACTTTTCCCCCAGTCTGTGGCCTTCTTCTTCATTTTCTTAACAGTATCTTTAAAGAGCAAAGTTTTGTTTTGTTTTTAATTTTGGTGTCCATTTTATCCCTATTTTTCTTTCTTGGTTTTCCTTAAAATTTTAGTGTTTCTATCTAATAAATTTTTGTGTAACCCAGAGTCATGAAGATTTTCTTCTATATTTTCCTCTGGGATGAATTTCAAGTGGCAGTAGCTCCTGGTTTTGTTTTGTTTTTTCCCTTTCAATTTCTCTACTTCCTTCCTTAACTCTTAATTTAGAAGCAAATCCTATTCCTCTAATTAAGTTCATGAGGAATCATTCATTTGGCCAGTGAAGGAATGATTGTAATAATCATGGAAAATTTTATTCTTTTGTTCCCTAAATGCTCATGGGTTGGTTCACTGGGGCACCTACTACTCACACTTAGTTTCGCTGCTCCCAAAACAAACCCAGAAGCAAGGACTAGGCTGAAGACTGTGGTGTGCTGGTAAATATTTAACAACTGGTTCTCCTGAGGGGAAAAGCTGTGATTTTTATCACTTGCTCATTTCCATCCTGTAACTATCTACACTATGACTAATTCTAAGCTACCAATACATCAGTGGATTTAGAACATTCTTCAGAGCTTAATAACTGGTCCTATGAGCTGACACGGGGCTGCTCCAGCATACCACCGGCCACAGGACATGTATTTGAAGTGAAGCCCAAGAAGCAGGAGATAGGTAGTCAGGGAGACAAGACAGGGAAGGAGGGGAGCCAACCAAGGGGGTAAGAAAGAGCTATTAATGCCATGAATAGCTGGGCTCAACCCCACTGCCCACTGGGAAAAATATCAGTAACCTCAGATATGTAGATGATACCACCCTCATGGCAGAAAGCAAAGAAGAACTAAAGAGCTTCTTGATGAAAGTGAAAGAGGAGAGTGAAAAAGTTGGCNGTCAGAGCCACGGACTCTAGAAGCTGATCAATGATCACTCACGTGTCTATCATTATCAAATCCCCACAGAATGGCAATTTTCTGAAAGCATTCCTTTCTCTTCCATCTCTTTTAGAGGATATAGTGAAATACTGACCTTCATGTAATTTAACCATTTATCTTGGGGGGTGGGGAGGAGGGGCTGTCCCTGTCTCTTATACACATCTAATGCCACATGGTTTGTGAATATTAATCTATGAATTTACTGAAATTTGAGGCAACCTTTTTTAAAAAAAAAAACTTTTTGAGGGATGATGAAGTCTGTAACTTTTTAATGGAGGATATAAAACGGGATAGACTAGAGATTTCTTTAAGAAAATAAGAGATACCAAGGGAACATTTCATGCAAAAATGGGCACAATAAAGGACAGAAGTGGTATGGACCTAACAGAAGCAGAAGATATTAAGAACAGGTGGCAAGAATACACCTGTATAAAAAAGATCTTCATGACCCAGATAACCACGATGGTGTGGTCACTTACCTAGAGCCAGACATCCTGGAATGAGAAGTCAAGCGGGCCTTAGGAAGCATCACTATGAACAAAGCTACTGGAGGTGATGGAATTCCAATTGAGCTATTTCAAATCCTACAAGATGATGCTGTGAAAGTGCTGCACTCACTATGCCAGCAAATTTGGAAAACTCAGCAGTGGCCACAGGACTGGAAAAGGTTAGTTTTCATTCCAATCCCCAAAAAAGGCAACACCAAAAAATGCTCAAACTACCGCACAATTGCACTCATCTCACATGCTAGCAAAGTAATGCTAGTTAGGCTTCTGCAAGCCAGGCTTCGACAGTATGTGACCCATGAACTTTCAAATGTTCAAGCTGGATTTAGAAAAGGCAGAAGAACCAGAGATCAAATCACAAGCATCCACTGGATCATCAAAAAAGCAAGAGTTCCAGAAAAACATCTACTTCTGCTTTATTGATTACGTCAAAGCCTTTGACTGTGTGGCTCACAACAAATTGTGGCAAATTCTCAAAGAGATGGAATACCAGACCATCTGATCTGCCTCCTGAGAAATCTGTATGCAGGTTAAGAAGCAAGTTAGAACTGAACATGGAACAACAGACTGGCTCCAAATCGGGAAAGGAGTATGTCAAGGCTGTATATTGTCACCCTGCTTATTTAACTTATATGCAGAATAGATCATACTAAGTGCTTGGCTGGAAAAAGCACAAGCTGGAATCAAGACTGCCAGGAGAAATATCAATAATTTCAGATGCAGATGACACCACCCTTACGGCAGAAAGTGAAGAACTAAAGAGCCTCTTTGACTAAAGTGAAAGAGGAGAGTGAAAAAGTTGGGTTAATGGCAAATAGAAGGGGAAACAATGGAAAGTGAGAGATTTTACTTGGGGGAGCTCCAAAATCACTGCAGATGGTGACTGCAGCCACGAAATTAAAGACACTTGCTCCTTGGAAGAAAAGCTATGACCAACCTAGACAGCATATTAAAAAGCAGAGACATTACTTTGCAACAAAGGTCTAGTCAAAGCTCTGGTTTTTCCAGTAGTCACGTATGGATGTGAGAGTTGGACTATAGAGAAAGCTGAGCACCAAAGAATTGATGCTTTTGAACTGTGGTTTTGGTAAAGACTATTTAGAGTCCCTTGGACTGCTAGGAGATCAAACCAGTCAATCCTCAAGGAAATCAGTCCTAAATATTCTTTGGAAGGACTGCTGCTGAAGCTGAAACTCCAATACTTTGGCCACCTGATGCGAAGAACTGACTCATTGGAAAAGACCCTGATGCTGGGAAAGACTGAAGGCAGAAGGAGACAACAGAGGATGAGATGGTTGAATGGCATCACCGACTTGATGGAGTTTGAGTTAACTCTGGTGTACTGCAGTACATGGGGTCCCAGAGTCAGACAGAACTGAGCAACTGAACTGAACCAATTTCCTTTAGTGACACATACTGTAATCTTATTCAGTTTCAATAAATGAACTTTGGAGAATTAGGTCATTTGGAGACTAAACTGGGTTAATTATACAAACATGGATTTTGGAATTTGAATTTGAACTTTCTCTGTTTTCCTCATTCCAAGTGAAAGAGTTCCTTGCTTTTAATAAAAGTTCATCCGTTCCCTGAAATACATGAGTGAAATTACAAAGAAATTTTCTCTTGAGACGTGGTATCCAGAATGTCATACACATTTCAAGGTAAAGATGTATTGAGAAAACACTACAAAATAGAATCATAGTGAAAGCTTGACTTACAAACCCAGATGCTAAATCTAACACACGCAAGTCCGAAGATTATGAACATCATCGAATGTCATCAAACATCATCAAACATCAAACATGAAACAAATACTCAGATTTGATAAGAGAGTCTTCTAATATCTCTAGACAAACTATCCGAAAGAAAAACCCAGATTTTCATCAATTTACATAAGGTCATATATACCTTATGTAAAGGTACATATTAACATTTAACTCACCAGATCGTCATAATAATTAGTCTAGATCAATGCCTTGTGGAATTGACTTCAATTGTTTTTTCTGAAAACACATTTATGCTGTTATTGAAAGCAGTCAGCATTAGGCTGATGTGTTTGTATCTTTCCTACTAGTGGAGATTAAAAAGGAGGGTGGGAGGAAACTTTTGGAGGTTATCTATCTATGTTTATGGCATAGATGATGAGGTTGACCTCACTGAGTGTGTACTATCTTCAAACTCTTCAAGTTGTTTCCATTAAATACGTACAACTTTTGCTATGTCAATCATACCTCAATAAAGTGGTGAAAAAAAATAAAATCTAGAACCATTTGGACAGAATTGGAGAGATGAAGTAGGATTTATTTTGGTTGTTTACACAAGATACAGATCTTATACCAAGAGCTTCACATGAAGCCATTTGCTATGGGCTAGAAGACAAACCTTGTGCAGAGTTCATATTCTAACAATTCAGCAAAAATAACTCCTCAGGTATAGATTATTCACCTTTAAATGACCAGATCGCTGCATTTGAATGAGATTCTACAAGAAAAATGGGGTCAAGAACTTTCTTTTTAGTTAATTCAGTTGTGAATTATGACATGCAACAGAGAAGTGAGGAAAACAAGTGAAGAACCCAACCAATATCCACCTAAGCCCCCCACTCCAACAAAGGAATATTTTAAGTAACTCGGAAGCTGACTTTGAACACTATGATTTGATTGTAACTATGTCTGAACCTTGTGTAAAGGGAACCATACATTTTCTTTGGGGTCAGACTTAAGTTTGTGTTGCACCTGTGTGGTTGATTCTCAACTGCTATCATTGCTGGGGGATATTCCATTACATCACAGCCCATTTTCCTTCTGCTGTTGATGAGCATGTGGATAATGTCTAGTTTGTGGCTACTAGGAACTAGGTTTCTAAGAAAATCCTTGAGCGAGTGTATATGTTTGGAGCAGAATTAATGGATTTGAGGGCACGCAGTATGAGTAAATGCTGCTTAAATTGTTTTAAGTTTTTTGTCAACATGTACTTTTTTGCACACGCAGCAGTGCACGAGTTCCCACTGCTTCATCGGCACTCGATTCTGATTCCCAACCTTTTAAATTTTAACTCTCTACTGGGTGTTTAGCGGTAGCTCGTTGAGGTTTTCATTTGCATTTCCTTGGTAACTAATGAGACTGAGCCCTTTTGCCATTCTTGGCCATTTGGATATTCTCTTCTGTGAAGGGCCTGAGTCTCTTGTCCATTTCTCTAATTGGGCTTTCTGTGTTTTGCTTAATGAGTTTTAGGAGTTCTTTATTTCGTGTTTCTGCTTCTCAGATGTTGGACTGCATCACAATCACCCTTAGGCCTTGTTAAGGCAACTGGGGACCACTGGTCCCCACCACTAGCGTTTCTGATTCAGTACATATGGGACACAAGAATCAGCATTTCTAACACATTCCCAGGTGATGCTGCTGCTGCTGGCCTAATGACCACACTTTGAGAATATCTATCCTGTAGGCGCTTTAAATGTAGCAGCAATAGAGGTTTCTTGTTAGTTTGGGGCAAAAACCAAAACCCCCAAACTCCAACAATTTAATACTTGATTCAATCCTGGGACATAAGCTATGAATTTCCCTTAATGGAAAGGGTACAACTGGGCTTACTTCAGTAGCAACTATTTAAATCAGTGACACCCACCTCTCTGCATAGAGCATCTGGTGTACCTGTAACCTAGAAGAGCTGGGAATGGATCTCAAGGAAACACACTAGCTTTCAATAGGAAGGACATGAGTCAGGACCTCTAAAAATGAAAACACAGATCTTTGGAGATGAAAACATTTATTTCAACTAAATTTTGTTTCATTGAAAAAGTCTATAATGCCATTAAAAAAGAAAGAAAATAGAAACATTTAACTGTCTTTAAAGATTAAAAAAAAAACCCACCTCTAAAGACCAAATAAACATATACATATACATTTCAAATATTTCCACTATTTTAACCAACTTTAATATTATTCTTGTTGTCATTTCAGTCTCCTGAAATAAGAACCATGACTACCACATAATCATTGGACTAAACATTAACTGTATTATTTCTAAATACAAACTACACTCAGTGTATTTGGGTAGTTTGCTGAGTATGTGGTTTTTAAGGCTTGATTCTATGAAATATCTGTTTCTCTCTGGTAAAGAGTCCAAATACCAGCTATCAGAAGGCATATATATATATATATATATATAAAAAAAACATGCAATTTGAGGGTGGTTATTGAGAGGTCATGAAAGTACACTTAAAACCAGGGCAGTAACTTTAGTAACTTGAACTCAATACACCATAGCCACCACCATGAAGAAAAGCTAAGGACCTACAGCTCCAATCGAGTACTGCAGGCCCTGGAAGTATCGTGGTTTGTTGACCTACTGACCTGAAAGACCTAGACAAAGTGCAGTTAGTGGTCAGAAGTAAACTAACCTGGGCAGGCTCATGGATGTGAACCTTCCTGATGCATCCTGAGAACACAGGGCATAAACACAGTCAATGTAGGCAACAGCTTTCTATTTTTCTCACTTTCTAGTTCTCTCTTCCTATCCTATTTAGATAGGATTTCAACGATGGCTAAACCAAAAGGCTTATGTCAGCAGAGGGTCAGTCATCATGAGAAATCCAGATGAAATCACCACTACATACTCAGGAATTTCAGTTAGCAGCATGGCCTTTTTGAAACATCACCAAGCTGAAGCCAAAATTGCAACAGGTATATCAAGTCAGAGCCACGGACTCTAGAAGCTGATCAATGATCACTCACGTGTCTATCATTATCAAATCCCCACAGAATGGCAATTTTCTGAAAGCATTCCTTTCTCTTCCATCTCTTTTAGAGGATATAGTGAAATACTGACCTTCATGTAATTTAACCATTTATCTTGGGGGGTGGGGAGGAGGGGCTGTCCTACGTAATACCTCCTATTGTAATTTCAACTAAAGTGTATTTTTTGTTTTCCCTATTTTGTACTAACTTAACTAGAGGTCTTTGGTGGGGAACAGTGGATCCTACTTATGTTAAAGAAAGTGGTAAGGCAAAATGGCAACTTTCACAGAGTCTTCAAGTAAACAGAATCCCTGATATAACTGGAAAGGAATATGTAATTTGGGAACAGTAAAAAACATCTATGACAACTTTGTCTTACACCTTAGAAAATGTGCTTTGGCTCTGGAGTCTCTTTAAGGCACGAAACCTGGTAGACAGCTTTTACTGGTGGCCTGTACCTCTGATTTAGATAAGATAAAAATACTATTAACATATAAATAACAATAATAATTTTGATAAGAGCCTGAAACCACTGTGTGAAGCTACAGGAAAAAAAAACCCAAATAGACTAACATATTCTATGTGTAAATATCTGCTGCTGGTATAAAAATAAGTAAAATGTAGTTTAGACAGTGCAAAAACTATTGGAAAAATGCCTCTGGAACAGACTTGACGTCATGGTAGAATCACAGTGCTGTCTCAAAAATCGTTAAGGCTGAGGGCTGTCCACTGGAAGCGTTCATAACCACATGGCCATTGTGAGTAATATCTGGATAATTCCTCTTGAAGTACACCTAAAAAACAGGACAGGTATAAAAACATGCTTAAAAGTTTAAGTCCTCCTCTCTAAGGTAGTGCATTTCTCTGTCCACTTTTCATATGAAGCAATCATATCACTAGTGGAGACATAATATTAAAAACCAGGGATGTATTTATTCTTTGGAGGAAGTAGCCCCGATTAAAACCCTCAGTGGGGCTGGGCTTAATGCCAAAGAACTTGTAGATCCACTACAGTTCTGATCATTCTGATCCCCAGATATGCTTTATCAGTACATTAAATTGATAAGCAAAATAATCTTACTGACTCAAAGCCTGGAGATAAATTAAAAAAGGGGTGACAAAGAGGCTGGGAAATGTAGCGTCTGCACGAGGCTTTCTCATTTTCACACATAAAATGAGCACAATCGATTTGGATGTTAATATCAGGTTGTAATCCCTGTATTTTATAAACTCTGATTGACAAGCATTGAAACGCTGGCGTATATGTATGAAATATCCTGGCATTTAATTTGTGCGGCAAAGCAGTTATAGGGCCTATAGAAATGTGATCTGTGGATAGTGGGTCCCAAGAATGAAAACAGAATCAAAAGCTTTAACAATGACTCAACCAAGCAACTTCTCTAAAACGTAAGATGATACCAAATAATACGACAGTTCTTTGCCAGGCCTTTGAGTTCTTGAATTCTACCAATTTCTAGCTGAACTGGAAGAGATACAGGTTTTCTGATAAATGTATAATCAGAACACAAAGGAAGTGAAATGCTGTCAAGTTTCTCTGTTCCACAATCATCACTTTTTAGTAGTTGTATCGTATCTTGGTTCCTTGACGGATACACATAACAAAATGAAATAATGTCAAGACTTGTGAGCTCTTATCTGCAAATGTGTTTAGGTGAAAAGGGGCTTCAAAAGTAATTTTTTTTCCTCCACGGAAGAATGTGAAAAGTTTTGTTTAAGTCTTTAAAACAGAAAATACACCGTCTATCTGAGGCTGACTCGTTGTCACGTGCTGGGTTGCTTAGACACATGATTCTTACAAAACCTCGCTCTAAGTCCATTTGTGGATGCTGTCAACAAAGTTATCATGAGAGATAGTAGGCTTCATAGTTGAAACAGAAAAGCTCTGAGACACCTACTTTCTTATTAGGTGCACTTTCTTTTTCTCTTATTGTCTGCATACTTGTTGATCCCCAAACCACACTGCATATGAAATGCTGTATATTAAAATGTCACTTGAGGAGAAAAATAAGAAATTCTCCAGCAATGCTTGGACCCCACTGGGTAAAATCTGAAGCTATTTCCATTATAATGTAAGCATCGAAAAG